>JABANP010000197.1:0-90103 GCA_013115135.1 Perkinsus olseni | reverse complement strand
CTGGTATGCCGCTTGTCGTGCACCACGGTTTGAAACAGTCCTGTATGAATCATACGCTCCAGCAGTTACAAAACGTATCTTTCACCTCCATGCTGTTCACAAGCAACGTCGCCTACGCTGCGGCGATCCTCGGCGCCCTAACGCTTTCTTCAGCGTGTGCGGTAGGATACTCTTCGACGTGGACGGTCCAGCTAGCCCCTCGATCTTTTCAGAATGCGTGCCATAATGTTTGCCTGTGGATCGGTGGCTGCGGCGACGCTGGATCTCACTGCCAGAACTACTTGCCCCCGCCACACGCCTGCGAGGACCTGTACGTGGCTGCCGCACGCGTTCTCTCGGGCAGCCGCAGTATCATCAGTTACATTGAGAAGACCAACGTTGACGGCGGCGCTACGATCTGCTCCGCTCGGTCAGGGCAGTGCTCTTCGACAAAGCACCCACTCAAATGCCTGGACATATCTCCATGTAGGTCACGGTTAGTAGTGATATCAGAATACATGCGCTCTTCAGTTGACCCGGAAACGCCTCCTAAGTACCCTCTTAAGGCCAAGAGTGTCTTGGAGCCTCACGACAGTGGGGCCCCGCGCCGCGGCGCAAGGATAGCCCGGGGTACGTTCCACTACACTCAGCACGGTCCGCAGAACACCACCATCACCTACGAGATCACCGGTCTGGAACCTCACTCCAGTCACGGCATCTACATTCACGAGAGTGCCCGGTTCACCCCCAGCGGGTGCAACTCAGCTGGAATGCACTACAACCCTTACCAGTACCAGCACGGCGGCCCGGATGACGATATTAGACACCTCGGTACCCTGGGTAACGCCGTCGCTGATGCCTCGGGTGTCGCCAGAGGTTCGCTCACCAGCAGGATCATCAAGCTCGAGGGAGCATTCTCGGTGCTGCATCGCTCAACAATGGTGCACGCTTACCCGGACGACTTTCGGAATGAGAGAAGTTCGGGCGCTCGTCTGGCTTGCGGAGAGATTCTACCCGAGTGAGGGAAAATTATGGAGTAGAGTTTTTCTATTTTTGTTTGGACCATAATTTATCAGTAGTCCTGGATTATCCAGTCTAGATGAGATATCATAGGCTATTTCCCAAGCCGGTCATATTATTGGACAGTTTCAGTCAGGGTCTCTTGCGTCGAGTAACGCGAAGAGATCTCGAATGCGGTTCATCGTAGGGGTGGTATAGAGGGCAGTATCACCGTGGCACTGTCGTTAGAGGTATCACGCTGGGTGTAGCAAACCTCACGATGATCTTGTCAATTGTCTGGACGGCCCCGAGGCCGCTTCAAGGTACAGTCGTGGGGTATGTTGTTGATCATCAATCAGCGAAGCGAGGAGCATTCGCATTGGACGACGCACCCTCTCACTAGCTCCCAATCCCCGTGTTCGAGTAAGTGTCCGTAGGGGGCTCGCACCGACCGACCCCACGCCACACGCGTACAGGTTGGCCGGTAGACGACCAATTCCATTTCCGTGAAGTCTCAGTCGAACTGCGCAGTCTTCAACACTGCTCATTACCGTCAAGAAACAGTTGTCGAATAGTTCATCATATACAAAGGGTTGCTATACAGAGTTTGCCGCAGACGTGAATTGCTTCTGAGGATCGGGTCTTCCACCTGAGCAGGTTGAGTCGGGGAGGGCCGCTGATGATTCCCTGCGGAGCCTACTTGAATCTTGCTCTGGGCTGGTTTCGGATGCCTCGCCGCCGACCTCCTCATCCAGGAAGTTAACGAACTTGTCCGCAAGCGAGGAGTTCCTTGACAACTCCAGTCCCTATGTTGCGGATGTATTACGATCACCCTATACCACACCATTCCCTACCAATGGGCTGCTAGCTGACTGACGCCGTACAGGCAAGCCACACTGCTGCTTCACGTCGTCTGGCAGCCGTACGACTTCTGCCATCACCGACAAGGCATCCGCCCGCACCGCCACGCTGAGGAAACACAGCACGTCACCCTCGATGATCGATCGGCTAACGTTCCGTCACCAACTCACTTGTCGATATTAAGAGCCACGCGGACCAGCATTTGCCGCAGTATGCCTGCATCAACTCTATCCTCATCGTCTAGCTTCTCAGACAGCTCGGCACGATCGGCGACCACTTTCGCGAGCATCAGCCTAACCCGCCGCACTATACCGGAGAAGTCTCAAAACCCGCGTCATCGTACTTGTGTTTTTCCAAATCATCTTCCGCAGTTTCAGCGTTCTCCCGCGCACTTTTAGCTCGTTGTTCGGCAGCCTCCATCGCCTAACGAACCTCATCACCCTTTCGGCGGGTGGTGATGTCGAGGCTACCTCATCGTGCTGTTGGTGGAGCTCTTCCAGTTGCTTCTTCAGTTGCAAATTCTCTGCATTCGTCCGGCTCAATTCTTGTGTCATGCGTGCTCTCTCTGGAGATCACAACTCATCACCGTAAAAATGACGACGATTTTACTCACCTATTTCGTGCCGCTCTGTTTCCTCCTCAACGGCTCTCATCAACTCAGCAACCTGCCACCTACATAACTCAACCATGCAGAGCTGAAAGGTGTCCTTACGGCCTGGTCCTGCTCCGGGCCTGAAGCCTCGCTCGAAGAGGAGGCCGAGGCCACCATATCGCTGAGGGCCTGCACTGTCGTTTGAAGCCGCGTCAATAGGAGGCCCTTGGAAGGGACTGTATCCCGGGGTAACTGAACAGTCGCAGCAGCTTCTGGCAGACGGGGTGATCGCCGACTGGAGAGATATACTTTCATACCACACGTCACCCAATTCAGTGCAGTGATGGAGCGAGCAGGCCCGCCGCTGAGGCACCGAACGATCCCAGTACTTACACTTTTCGACACATCCACGAGAGTTCTATTTGCTGCCTTGGCCTGGTTGAGGATCTTCGCGATCGTAGCGCGACCACTGGGATTCTCGGAAGATGACGCCAAGACCTGAGAACAGGTAGTCCAGACGACCAGCGGAGAGGCAGATGAGAGTGATGACAGACAGGTGGTCGGTCAGCGCACGTACCTCGATGAGCTCGTCCATGCCGGGTGGTAGCTGCTGTGCGGGCTGCGCAGGTGGGTAGCCACCCAAGTGGATTGGACTCGATCCGACAGACCCTGGCCGATCTGCTCCGGATAACGAGGTGATACCACGCATCAGCAGGCACCCCACGTACCAGCCATCGCGTGAACTGGAGAGGTACCCTCGTTTACAGCACCAGCAGGAGGCGGAGGGGGCGGTGGGGGCGGCGGCGGTGGAGGTTCATCACCAGCATCGCTCTCCGGATCCGGCACGTTTTCTGAGCCGTGTAATCCAATAGCTTACAATGGTTCATTCCTGGCCATACCTTTATCAACAACGACTGGCTCCTGCTGTGGGAGCCTTGTCTCGCGTCGTCTGTGATCGGACGGACGGAGACTCGCCGTCACTCTCTCCCTCCTCTTCCTCCTCTTCGTCTTCTAGCGCGTCCCTCAGCTCGCCCATCGCTTGGTCGGCCAGCTCTCGAGCCCGCCCACTCAATCTACTAAGCATTATAAAACAATCGAATTGGGAGGGAGGAACTGCGAGAAGCCACTGGCGAAAGGCCGGAAAACTAACACCGTTTAACCGTGCACATCGCACCGAGCGCGATCAGCCATCCTGTTGTTGTCGGAAGGGTGGGTGTTTACTCCTTGTTCGACACAATAGGTGATTCAAAACTTAGAGCTGTAAAATGGCGTAGAGGGACGCAGCGACCCACTGCTGGTAGATGCAACTTCCTCTCGTCCAAGCATAGCCCTACTAGGGAACTCTCACCGGACATGTCTATCCACGCCCGTGATGATCTCGAGCTCACATACACGGTTGAAGGAGTTACTACCAATCGTGTCCAACGGAGAACCGTGAGGGCATAGCATTTACTCGAGAGCGCGCGAATCAGGTGGAAAGTGGTTGCTTCTGCGACCAGAGGCATTCTGGAAACCTTCACACTCTCTTCCAACCAGCCAATCAAACCAGCTAGGCCGAGATCCGTTAGACTGGGTGCAGTTTCCCACGTTAAATCCCTGAGCGTTGGGAACTCAGTAAGACCATCCCACTAGGTTGGCAACTCGATCCCACAGGAGAGACGGTGGCAGCGGTAAGACATTATTCATGGGCATGCTACACAAAGAACTTCTCTCAAAGATATGACCGGACCTGAGCAGCTGAGAGCATCCGCTCTGCTGCTACAGTGACGCCGTCACTGCACCTTGTGGATGCCATACGCGGAGAGGCAGGCAGTCATCAGCCACATGAGGCTCTCGAGGACGATGACGAAGATCCAATACCCACCACTGCAGCAGGAGGTGGCTCGAAGCGACGAACAAGGCGGCCCGACTACATGTTGTTGTCGTTGTAGCGCACAGGTACGAGGAAGCCATTGAAGCTCGAGCACGGTAGAAGGACCATGAGGCCCATCAGAGCCTGAGGCTGGATACAGAGAGGGGTGAATGAGGAAGGAACCCACTGTAAGGCATCCGTGTAGTGTAGTAAAGCGAGCAATGTGGAAGCTGGAGCTCAGCGCCAGGCCTTTGTAGGCCTGACAGCTCAGTGACGGCATGCCGTAACCAAAGTCACTCACTTGATATATCGAGAAGCATGCTAGAGATCCGATGAGGATGAGGTTGAGAAGCGAATAGAGAACTCGTACCTAGAGTTAAGGGGCTGAAGTACGCACAAGATGAGAAGCAGCAGCAGCGTGCTTCACTCCTTCAGCGTGGGGCTCCTTGATTGCCACTATGATGATTGAGTTGATGAAGTTGACCGTCAGTAGTGTGATGGTAGCAGTGAATACCCACAAGGTCGGCCGCAGGGCTGCAGCTGCCTGGGAAAGATATCACTCGGACGCACACAAAGTCGCCCTTCCTTGTACTGTATTTGGACACAGCCCCTGCAGAATATGCGACATATTCGAGTACGCAGTGGACGAGCCACCGCGCATGTCGCGGATAGGAGCAGGCAATGTATGCAAAGTACCGCTGGTGACACAACACGATAAGGTCATTCGGTGAGGAAAAGACGGCTCAACGCCGAGGAGTCTTTGCCAGCATGGCAGGATCCGTCATGGCATCTCCATGATCTCTAACCTGCGCCACCGCTGCATTCACGCAAATGGGGAGGCAATATAACTATCTCCACGCTGTACTATCTCTGACCACAATAAGCACATCAGACACCTCACATTCCTCGGTAATTCCGTCAGATCGAAGTGCACCAAGTTGAGGCCTGGAGGGAAGTTCAAGTGCGACCATCTGATAGCTCCAGGCTGCTCCGGCGAGAACGACGAAGCCGCTCGGGAGTAGATAGAACTGCTGGCATCGGTGAGCTCGATACCGATCTGACAGGCACCGACATGACGGAGTGGGAAGATCGCGAATCAGGATTCAACCGTAGTGGTGAGCTCTGACGGTCAACGAAAACCCCTTGGTCGTTCACGGCGAGAAAGATCATCAATTACGCGAATATGAGCAAGGATATACCTGCTTAGCTGCAACACCCGCAGCGGCCCTTGTCGAGGAGCCCTTCATTACAGCAGACAGAATAGAGCTGATGACACTCGGAGAGAACAACGTCAACAACGGAGTGCCAGGAGACAGTCAAACCAGACGTTCATCGGTAACAGCGCTGGACCAGCAGCCTCAGAGCGTTCGATCGAGAACCGTAAGTAGAGTAAGAGCCAACTAAACTCGACATCGCATTGGGACTAGGGTTGCAATAGCAGTACCATCCATGCGTATAATCATCGAGCTCGACGAAGCCTGCACTACAGAGCATTTAGGAGGCTATCTGGGATGCGTGATACAGAGCTACGGAATGGCGATGGGGAAAAGGACGATGACGGCAAAAGGAAAAGCGCTGCCCAGGCCAACTAGTGTTGATAGGCCAGCAGTCGCGAGGTCGATAGTAGGGAGAAATGGTGCATATTAGAGTGGGTAGAAATAACTCAGTCAGGTTCCGTCGGGGAATCGCGTTAGACGTCGGGTTGCATCAGATTCTTTATCTACAAAAACAATCTTTGGAGTTGTCTGCGGCACGGACCAACCTTGGATGTCACATAGAAGGATAGGATGACATTAATCGACCAACCAACGCTCTCAATCATAGCCGACACGAACCAGAATCCATGCCTGACGAGCCACCCAATGATAATGTCGTTTCTACACAGGCCTGTTTACGTTTCTCTGCGGAGCATAGCATCACTGAGGAACCCCTCAATGCTACCACATGGAACCGTGGCGAAGCAAACCATAACTATCTGAACGAACAACAGCACGGCATCACACATGGCGAAAACCTATCAAGGCGAAGACGGGTCCCGAACCGATTCATAGAGCGCAGAATCCGGGTAGCTAGGCGAGTGAGAAAGGAAACTCCGTGAGAAAAGCACACTGGTTGGAGTACTCACCGTCAAAAGTGTTTGGGCGAATCTGAATGCATCCAGATCGGCAGTTGCCCCCTCAGCCAGGCCTTTCATCCCCTACAGCAGAAAATTTTAGATACCAGGATTTCGGTAAAATGCAGCACTCACCTTGTAGAAGCCATAAAATCCAAGAGCGCCGAATATAACGGCATTAAGAACAGCGTATAACAGGCGGACCTGCAGACAAGCGTGCGACTTCAATTTCGTAAAAACACCCTCTCATAAAGCATCGGAGGACTACTGTCGCGTTGCGACTGTGCAATGTTAGGAAAGCGGATAACGCTGTTGAAATACAATACACATAAAGTTGACGAGTAAATCTTCAGAGAGTTACCGCGTATTTTCCAATTGGGAGCATAGTGAAACTCCGCCCAGCTCCCCCCCAATGACCTTCTCAGCCTCTTCATACAGGGCAACCACTGCCACGGTATCCGCTATGTTGAGCGCGAGAAGGGCAAACGTGAGTTTCAGCGAGAAGTGCAGCAATCTGCCAGCGCTATGTATCTGCCAAGAGCCATCAAAGGAGATGGCCAACTTAACGTAGTGTACCTCGCCCTGAGGTAGATCTTGCATATCAAAATGTATTATATTAAGAAGCGGAGGGTAGTTGAAGTCAGACCAGTCGATAGAGCGTGTTGGTACTTCTATTGCATCGCTAATGCTCGCTCTGGTGGACGAAGAGCTAGCGCTGTTCAACCGATCGAGACGTAACATCTCCAATCCCTCCTGAGGCAAAGGTCGTCACCTGTGCGTATCGGTTGTTTTCCGATCTCACCAGGTCGAACTCATCGGAGCCTTTCTTGCATACACCAGCCATGAATGTTCGTCACTTTCGGAAAAGCACCAAACAAAACAAACGACAAGCTGTAGCGATATTACGATACCCGTTTCCATCAGAGTATCTCTACGCAAGCGTTACGCCGCTTTCACGGGAAACCGAACCATGTATAGTGCCTTCCATGGTAACGCGAGAGATGGCCCATCCACGCTCAACGATACCCCGCGGAATTATGGATGGATGAGTCACTTGTCTGGCTATTGTCTCGCAGCCCACAAACGCAATAGAACACGCAATGGAAACTGATGGTTTCTGCTAAGAAAAGCTCATTCTGTCAAAGACAGCTTGACCGGAAACAAAAGCGCGCGAGGTCGGGCGTGCGCGCGCGAAGATACGAGGCGCGCTCTTTAATTAAAGGGCGGGCGAGATATTACAGCGTGAAACGGTCGCGATTCCGAGCATCTGCGCAAGATTAGGCGCTGCTTCGTGCTAGCCCAACGTCACGTGAGACGGAGCGTAACACTGAGGTTTACTGGTGACTGTGGACACTGCCTTCATTCTTCTGTTGATCTGCAGTGTGTGGATGACCACAAGTGCTCTCCTCTGGTTATGCGACCGCTCGTGTGTCGGGGTCTCAGTAGGAAGTCGGTCTTCTCATGCCAACGTCAACTCTCTTGCACTATCTGTCACGGTAAAGCCCTCAGCTCTTGCTGCTCACCTAGTGGTATAATATGAGTCCATGATTTCTGGTCAAGTTTCTGGAGAATTAGTCTTTCGAGTTGCCCGCCTCTGCGACCAATGGGGAGACCTGACTTACTCCGGCACTCTAAAGCGACTATCGGTGCTGATGGTCGATCTTTTCAGTATAATAATTATCTTATAATTATCCCTTGCAAAGGAAACGAGCATGACCCTTACCCGTTGGCTCAGTACATTGCTATACTTCATCGTCCTGGTCGACCTGGGCGTTCAAGCTACCGAGTTGACCCATGGGGCAAGCCTGAGGTGAATAACATCATCGCCCTGACACAATGGTCATTTTTTTATTCTCAGAGGCACAGTTCCGAGCATGGACACCTCCAAGCGAACCCTATTCGAGGAACCTACTGACGAAACAGGTGTGGTCGAAGAGAGGAGCGAAGAAACAGAATCGCCTGAGGAGAATGGTGACAAACCGGCGGAAGAAACAAGTGAAGAAACTGGATCGGATGAGGACATCCCAAAGTAAGAAACGACAAAACGTCTCACGAGACTTACTGTCATTTTCCTCAGAATCAGCGGGGGTGACGCCACTGCTATTATTATTTTATTCGTTGTGAACGGCGTCCTCTCCTGCTGTGTAGCATGCTTCTGCTGCCGTTGTTGCTTCCACTGCTTCCGATGGTGAGTCCCTCGTCGCATGTCGTCACCGCTTCACAGTCTCTCTTTCAGGATCGGTAAGATGATATGCGTCGGTGTGTCCAAGAAGTCTCGACAAGCCTGGCTTGAGGAACAACTGCTGCAACTTCCGCCGATCTCAAAGGACGGCTCTTCCCCCACAGTGGAATCTACGATCGATGATGACATTGAAATTGAACTTGATGACGACGATGATGATGTTGTTTATGAAAAAAACGAGAAGGTTGAAGATGAATTACCTGTCACCCTCTCGGCATAAAAAAAGAGAAGGTTGAGGCGGAATTTCCCGTCTCCCTCTCGGCATGAAAAAAACGCGCTTGATCATTTGTTGTTCGCTTTACACGTATACGTACAATGGGATGATGTTGAGTTCTTTTATTAAGTCACAGGGGATAATTCACGCCAACTCGCTGTGTAGGAATTCTCTCGCGCAACCTATTCTATTAGCTAGTTTGTAGTTAAATACTTCAGTACTAAGAATCATACGAAAGATGCACTGTCATCAAGGATTGATTAGAAAGCGCTAAAGATCAACTCTCTCTGACTAACGCCTCTGCAGCCCAGACTACCTCCTCCGGCTAATCGCTCCTTCCCCGGTACTTCTCCGACTGCCGGCGAGATTCAGCACTTTCATCGATCACGATACCATCGCATGCACGCCTGGCCTGGACAATCTCGCCACTCCCACGGACCTTCACCGAAGCTGCCTGGAAAACGTTGAGAGGCATACAAACGCCAGAGGATTCAACCGATCGAATAATTCGGAAGATAGTTCGGGGCATACAGGGAGATTCTTGCGGAGCGAAGTCAGTGAACCGGGGCGAACCCAAACGCAGTATGTGGCCCGTCGGGTCGCCAAGATGAGCGACGAACGACCCCGAGTCGTTGAACGGACCAATGAGTGCAGCAGACTCCGCTGGTGTTATGGTCTTCTGACCCACGCTTCACAGGTCCCAGGACAGAGTCAGCCTAAGGCTTGTCAATGTCATTGACTCTCATCGACTCAATGGAAGTTGAGCAAGGGCACTTTATATTGCTCAAGCATCGACATTCTACGGTCAGTGACAGTCGAGTTAGTGAAGTATAGCATTACTCTGAAAGAGGCTGGAAGATCGAGCCGAATCGCTAGCCGCCGTCGTCGAGGATTCTACGTTCATAAGATCGGCCCGGTGCCTCATTCTTTTGGCGTAGACCGGTTTCGATTCAACCGCCTTCGCAGTTCGAACATGTATTCTTTCCTCGTTTCTGCAACGTTTCTAGGATTGTTAAACAATCATCCTTTACTGGAAACGCTCGTTGAACGCAAGTAAGATTCGATTAAAACGTCTTCGTCTTCTCGACTCGATCCGCTGCCCGTCAAGTTGCGCAGATAGCTTCGCGCGCCCAACAATGAACAAATTGTTCAGGTCAATCGAAGAGTCCGTCCGCAGTTCGGAAAAACGACCATAACAGTCTGTCTAATATGAAGTTGAATGACCATTGGAGCGACAATACTTCTCAAAGTTGATTTCCCGAAGCGAATCCATCGGGCGAGCCAGGATCGGCCTGCGGCTCACTGTTGCCCTACGAGCCACAGGCTACGACAGCAGCTGCCGATACTGTCGCTACTACGGCTAACCCATCGAAAGCAACCGCTGGTGGGTATTCCGCTGCGAGCTGGACGCTGGCGAGACGACCCGACACATCAGCGGAAGAGGAAATTCCAGACAACGCAAAACGGCTCAACCACAGCATCATCGTCATCATCGTCACTGCATAAATCGTATGTGCTTGCAAAAGGACGTCAATGATAATAATCACGGCGTATATCGCCATTACTAGGATACGGGAGGCGCCCAGCTTCAGGCACGATACTATGGAGGGTAAACAAGTGCTTGACAGTCATTCAATGGTACCGAATATTAACATCAGGAAATACGTCGTCAACTTATATTGAGAGGTCGTCATCATTGAGCGTCCAAGCCCTCCCATCTCCGGTGAGGGGCCTGCGAGCTTGCCACTGCTCCAGCTCCGGACCTGACGCGCAAGTGGCGAGCAACCAGTAGAGGAAATGAACAGCAACATCACTCCAGTGTTACTACTGCAGCGCGACCAAGGAGGCAATGGGAGCGATCCGAAGGCGGTACAGTAGGGGAAGCCACACGCAGGACCCAGTTGTCCACCGACTTACGTCAAATCTCTTATTGCCCCTCTGACACTCTCACGCACGAACTGTACAACATCATGGCAATTAAAGTAGGCTTCGTTGAATTGAAACCTGCCAGTTGGCCGTGCAAACATCGACAGAGACTAACAACCCCCTCAGCATAGTTCCCACCTCAGTCCCCACTCCGAACCAGGGATAGTCTCCTCAATGTAAACATGCATGGGGGAGCTGCTAGGCCTACCGGCCCCTTGGAACATCATCCTACTGTACCTGACCGTAGCCGTTTTGGGAATCACAGCAGCGGTGAACCGAGAAAACGGGTTTTCCAGCAAGAGCTCACGAATACCTCTCACCACTCGCAGCCGAGTACGATGTGAACGAAATTGAAACTCCATTCCACCTCCAGGCTCCCCCGCAATCCATTTCAAAGTGAAGCTGCGATTTATACGCTCATATTTTCGTGGCGCGCGGTAGCTCGTGAAGCCCACATTACGTTGGCACGTTGGTGATCTTGCAGCGCCTCCCTTCCTCATCATCGTCATCGTCATCATCAGTGCTGCCTTCATTCCGGTAGTGAGGAGAGTTGTGAGGTATCAAGTTCACAACCACCGGGAACACGTCCGTCCCTTCGAGGTCCTTCACCAGGCAGTCACTGTGGTCGTAACTACACAACGACTGAGATCTCATCGGCTGGGACAATTCTGCCTCCCGCCTTACAGGGTATAATCATGTGCTTTCCACTTTCTCATCCGAATCCGCGTCGAAAGCTCGTAGACAAAGTCATTGACGCTGCTACTCGAGTGCGTGGGGAAGAGGCCCATATCCCGGTAGTCCGAGAAGAACGCCACCATGTCCTGCGTGTGGTACTCAACCTGCACGGAAACACAGAATCCATCAAACCCCCCCCTCTCCTTTCGAGGCAAGGAAGCACGCAGCATATTGCAGTGGAAGGCAGCATGCTAGCCGTTGGCGGCATATCGAGAGGGAGTGAGCAGGTACCCAGGCTGACCTCATCCCGCAGAGTCTGCATCAAGTTGAGCGACACCCAGGACCATCGTTGGAATCGTGACAGCGACAGCAGTACCACTGCCAAGACCATAACCTGCCACGACCAACATCAAATAACGGAGCCCTATAACTCCACACAGTCGCGAAGTGCGAAGCGAATACCTCACCTCAACGGAAACCGCCATCTCCTGCCCCGCAACCGTCAGGGCTTCAACCGTTTCTGAACAACAAACTTAAAGACACGAGCACGTGAACGAGGAGAATCTCACCTTTCTCGAGCCACAGCGTCCTCCGTTTGATCGTGCCCCTCTCCCAACTCTGCCACCTCTCCATCTGCTGCTCAAAGTTATACCCGCACGCCACATCCGATCTCATCTCGATGGTATCTTTGAGTCGCTTCTGCAGGATACAATAGGGGTTGAGCTCCACAGGATTCGCCTCAGGGTCGTTGATGAATCTTTCAAAGTCCATGACCAGTGGCAATACACAGTAGCCGTCGGACAGCAAATGGGTGGTCTTAATGTACAGATAATTTACCCCATCACCCTCTGCTGGCCGCAGCAGGAAAACTTGAAACGGCGGTTTGAACGGGTATTCCCGCCAGAGCCGATCCGTGCATCGGACGACGTCGGTAGCCTCGCTCACGTCATACGTGCATTCGATCACTTCCGGACCGCCGCCGCAGTCTGGCCGAACCGCTATCTTCGGCCACAGTTCACATACACACCAGCTGAGAAGTCGTCCTAGTAGCGAACCGTGTCCCCAGCCACGAAGGTGGAAATATCCACTGGCCTTCGTCAGGACGTTTATGGTTTGCATCCATTCCCTCATCTGCTGGATAGGATCGTAAAGAAGGATGCTTCTTTACAATTGCCCTAACTGCGGATTGAACCCGGGCCGTTTCCAAAGGATTACTCGCGGCCAGAAGCCAGTCGCAGACAGCACCGGTCCACAACGTCTCGTTGGTAAAGACCGCGTATTCCTTCCCCCCGGCGGGTTTCAAGTGTAGAGGAGCGCCAACAGCCTCGGACTGGGAGGCACCGACGGCCATCTCGATACGCTTGCACAGAGCTTGCAGAGTCGTCCCAGAATTCATCACTTCAGCGACAGACAGGTTGGTATCTAAAATACGCAGCAGACAAAGTCCGCCCATCCCTCCAGTCGAAAAAACCCTACCAAATTCCTTGTTGATTCGCGCCGTCAGTAGTACAGTAGTGAGACTGGACAAGCCCATAAGGGTCGTTTCGGAGGTCGGAGGTTCACCCAGAATAGCCGCCAGAATCCCCACGACCTGACCACACCGAGCGATGGTCGTCAATTCATCATCATACATGAAAAACAGCCGTCCCCTAAACCGTGACCGCGCGCCACAAAAATCCTCACTTTCCGCTCCACAGAATTGTAACTGCTGTCCTGCGGTAATAGATAGGGCACTGGATTATCACTCCCCCCAGACGACGGACTGGTCTCCCCCCTCGATGGTGTATCGCTCCCGCATGTCGAGGAGCTACTGTGACCGCCGATCAGCCTCGTTACACCCACCGGCCCTGCTATGTCCGTACCAAAGGACTCACTGAAATAGCAGACCGGAAACTACCGCGCGCCACGAAAATACCTCCCCAACAGCTGGCACGGTTCCCGTCCCTCACAAAAGACCTACTTGATCCGACCGATATGCGTCCACCAGCAATCCTCACAGTACCAATTCCACGGCTCAGCGTAGAAGGTGTCGCTACAACCATAGTTCAGAGCGTACCTGTACTCCTACATCACCCGAACCTCGTCTCATCAATACCCTACCTCCGGTGGCATCTACTGCACCGTTTGTACTCCTCCGACGTCCAGCGGGTCCCCGCACCCCCGGCTGAGGAGGGCACCGTCAGAAGCCCGTACACTGTGTCGAGCAGCTCGAGGCACTTCCAGTACGCCCTGAAATAGTGGATGATGCAACAACAACAACAAACGGCCATCAAATTGACCTAGAATAATCAGTGTATTCTCATGAGACTAAATCACGACCGCCAAAATTCCGAGAGAACATACAAAGGGTAGGTGGACTACTAATTCGTTCAGGCACACAGGGTAGGCTGTGACCGGGTAATTTACAAACGTGCATCCTGAGCGAGCACTCCCTTCGCAATCTTTTATCCATTCATCTCACCACACTACGTAAAGCATAACCATAGAACCTTTAACTACGCAAGAAACCCCTTTGAAGATAACCAAGCGCGGTCTAGCTCCCTTCACTTACTTGCTACGGCATAGCCTCTGTAGCTGCTCGATATACCATCTTGCCACTCCCATCACCCCCCATTTCGAGAAATACCCCACCCATTGGTCGACATCCTGCCCTAGCTGAGCCGGCCCTTGTACTATCAGCGATACTGGCAACCAGCAAAGGGCTCTGATCGGCTTCCGCTTTCCAGCAAGGATCGCTCCAATGGCCGCCGCCAAGACATAGACGTACCATCCCACCACACCCGGCAGCTGGGCCAATCCAAAGCACATACCATAGCGTCCGAAGGGGGTGTAGTATGCAACATATTCACCGGCCGGATGCTCCACGGTCCTCAGTATCCATGGTAGGAGCAGGAGTCGGAGGAGGAAGGCCCAGAGTATGGTGAGGGGAGGGCTCAGCAGAGACCACAGAGGGATGGCGAGCGAGAACTGATCAAGCAGAGTGTTACTACAGACGACGATTAGGGCGAAGACAGTGATGGAGGAAGCCCCCAAAAGCCAGACTCCGATAACTACCATCAAAGCAGTGCCTCGCATTCTCTTGGCCTCGATCTCCTCCATAGTATCACTCGCCTTCCTCTTGATACCACCACTAACATCAACCTTGGTCACGGCGTCCACCAACATCGCCGCGGATAGTTTACCAGTACCCTCGCTACGGGGTAGTTGGTAACTGACAGCCATCACCTCAACAATCTGGCTCGCGTTCGCAAACAATCAACAGCCCACTGCTGTCCTGTGCGAAACCACGTCCGTGAATGGTGCGGTTCAATATTGAATAGATCACCATCTATAAAAGCATTCTGATGATATACTAGATAAAAAATGAAATAACGCTGTTAGTGTCATTACAAAAGCACTTCTATTATACGAGTGACACGAAAACCCAAACGACGAGCCCTTCAAAAAACTCCCATACTCCCGCAAAGAAAATTTTTTTCCCCGGAATACCGCACCTTCCCCTAAACCTACTTGGCTGGTAGCAAATGAACGTTCTCCACGTCCAGCATAGGTATCTTACTCCTTACAGCAGCCAATAGTCGACTCGCGTTGATCCTATCATATTTGTGACGGTGCATAACGAAGAAGTGTAGTTGGCCTTGGTAGTTGGCCAGGTAACACTGCCTTTCCAGCTCCTCCGACAGCTGCTCTTGAATCACATCTGATACCACAACAACCATCATGAACGGATTTTCCGTACCACCCCCCAGTCATCCCAATGCTCTCTAGGCAAGGCTGTTCAAATTACTCAACCGAAGGATGCCTCCACGTGAACGCCTTGGGTAGCCATTTACGCTACGAAGGCCGATACCGCGTACAACTTCATGGCGTGAAGTGCAATTTAGGTGATACAAAACGGCCCACAGATGATCATATCGCCGCCCTGGTGCGATGCCTTTGCTTGCGGTCCGATTTCTCTATCAACTATGGTTTAGTTTTCCCCTGCTCAACGAGCGAATACTCATCCCCTTTACTACTGGTATCATGGAAGGCGCCACCAAGCTTGACATAGTTGCCAAGTCGTCCAATGAACTCGACCGTCCTGTCCGGGTGGACGCGCACCAGATCGTTCGTTCCTGTAAAGTACCCATGCTCGCCTTATCGATCGCGCGTCATCCCATCTTACTGTAGAATCGTATTCCGCTCCTAACTGTGAACTTCTCCTCATTGTTTCGCTCCGCCCGAGGATCTCCTCCCTTCGGCACATAATACCCATACGGTGTCACCATGTCACCCCCAAGTAACAACTCTCCCACCATAGTCTGAGCGCACAAGAAAAGTCCTCACACACTGATTTATCAACCTCAAAAAACTCAATGCAAGACTACTACAGAGCTGACCAGGTAGGCCCCGCCGAGCACAACCGAGCGCTTGGCGGCATTTACAAAGTTATTTATCCTCCAGCTCCTCTCACCTGTTCACGTAACGCGTTGGGCACCTCGTCGATGTCTATAATGGCTCCCTCGGTCAACTTGTATCGAGCATTGGGATAGTGGCGGCTTTGTCGATCTCTGGTGGCGTAGAAGCTCAGCCAATACTCGCTGGCGATGAGCAAGTCCAATAATGTTATTTCTTTGGCATCTGCAGCAGCAATGGACAACTACTCAGTGTCGACGCATCTTTTGGGGTCATCATTGACCTATTTTGTATCTTGCACGCATGAGGTCAAGATTCCTCTACGACCGCGTCCACAGCCTCGGCCACAGGCTGAATCACCGACTTCTACGCCACGAGATCTTTTCTCATGAGTGCGACAATTTTTTCGACCTCCACAACCTCGGCCACAATAACATCTACGTCTTGATCAAACGAGTCCACACAGGTCGCCGGTTCGATCCCGGGCCCCTCCCTTTCTCTTTAATACCATTCCACTCATCCGCTAGCTCTTGAGGTAACTTCTCTCCCCAAGAGATGAGGACCATATCATTCTCTCTTCCAAGGTGAGCTCTGTCTATCACACAATCTCTCCTCAATGTACTCAGCACCGTCGGTACAAAACCGCAAATAAGCGTGCGCCTTCGCTTAGTAAGCCTAGCGTGAGCACTGCTAGCTATTTCTATGAACAAAGCCGGATCCCTCTGCAGGCTATAGTCACCACCAGGCAACGCCACCATAGCGCCCAGAGACAGGCCTGACCACCGATTCATCGTTCGGCGAGTAACTACCGATCTATTATTACCAATACTGAGGATGCCATAGGCTGCTGACGACCAGTGAACGAGACCGTTGTGGAGCACACAGACACTTTTTCGGGCGGGATAAAGTTGAGAACGGTCTTCTTATAGTGTAATATCTCGTGCAGCACCTGTCCAGCATGTCTATCACCGTCACGCGCCACGAAATTAACTCCCTTTACATTACCATTCCGTGAGTGACAATAACGCACTTGCTGTAGTTCATCGTGGTTGTGCCTGCATCCGTACCACTCCTTCCACAACTTATTCCCCCAGCAACATACCTCCTGTGAAGTGCAGTCCTAGTATCAGATCGCGGCCTCTCGGTATGAGGATATCTTCCTTCCCTCTTCCCAGCGCGATGAGCTCTTCCACAGTCATCGACCCATCTACTCCGCTGTCGCCGATCACAACGGCCGGCTTCAGTTCCTTCATAATGTACGTATTCCGAGCATCCTGCTGCGCCTTGCTCGGTAAGTCAGTGCCTACAACACCCCTACTGTCGCCTTCCCCCATCTGCCTTGGCCCTTACCCATAGCGGCCAGTGGCAGCCCCAATGCAGCACAGGCTATATAGACGACATACCAGTCTATCGTACGATCCATGCAGCACGCTGAAGCATGCAAAGCATATCCCTTAGGAGTCTTATCTTACGATTATCACCTGCTATGGTGTCTTGATACGTTTTCTCGCTCCAGTGTCCACTGCCCAGTCTCTCTCGTATTCCCTTGGCAAGATCCACTGCCCTCGCCCACAGCTCTTGATACCTTCACCAACGACACTACCTCTCTCAGTCCGCTAGTCGTTGGTCTTACGTTATTGTCTTCACCGCATCGATCTCGCAGCGGCTGTTGCATTCGAAGGCGGCTATCCTAAACGCCAAGCCAGATTCGTGTGCTCCACACTTCAGCCGACCATCACCTATTCCCGACTAGTCGATCGCTGGCCATGTCTCGCATGACTTCCGCGATATTCATCGGGCTGCTTGAGTCCATGCCAGCAGGGGGGAGGGGAGGTGGTCAACTTTTACGTGTCTTTCCGGAAGGATGGGCAAGATACGTGCGCAGTTCGCACGTTCGGGCGTGCGCTAATGTTTCGACTTAAAGCGCTTTCGCAAAGATGTGGGCGCAAGTCTTGTGATGTTTGAAGTGCTCCTCACCGGCTTTGGTGTATTCGTCTTCGGTGTCACTCAAGGTATTTCAGCGGGCTACGAAGTCACGCGGCCCTTCAGAGTCTTCGGTAGGCGGTTTGGTAAAAATCTTTGCTGTGCGCAAAGATTCCTCCATCAGGCTTCACTGGTCTCTTGGCAGCACTCAGTTGGCGAGAGCTGCGTATCGGCACCCACACCAAACGTGAGCTGGAAGTATCTTAGGTTGCCTCATGCACGCCACCCGTGGTAGTTGAACGCCATACGTGGACCCTCAGAGGGCGGACGAGCGAGTACTTCGACGACAGTGTGGCAGTCTCCTCTCCTACCTACTTAGTCGACAACCTGCCTGTAAGTAACAGTGAAGCTCGTCATCCCGGAAAAGCACGCGAGATCTTTCCTTATGGTTATCATTCAGTCAATCAGTGCCTCGTTCATTCGTTTTTGAGTCCCTTCTACATCACTAGTAGATGACATCCTTATCGAGTCACCGAAAATTATCGCAACCCGTGTTTCTCTCACCTTGTCCGACCCCCAGTTGCCTAAAGCAATTCTGAAACTCAGATTCGATTCTGAAATTGATTTTCGCACGTAAAATGATGCAGTTCCAAAATCGATCGGAATTTCGGAATCGGTTTATCGAACATCTCGTGTATCATTATCGTCCCGGCATCCCCCTAGGTGTACGTGCTGGCCTTCTGCTTCCCCTTCACCACAGTAGGCTGTGGAGTGTGGCTAGTGAGACGTCCAAAAGTGATTGCGGAGTGGGCTCGAAGGACCAAGATACGCTATAGGCGACTGTTCATCAAAAAGTGGAGGGGCGACAGCAGCTGATGCCCGCCATGGTGTGTTTCTGGTACGTTGCTCAGCGGTAGAGTTATTAATCTATAGGAGAAGTTTCGGAGGCTCTTCGCTGCTGAGCAGTTGATTTCTCAATGCAAATGCGACATAGCAAGGCCGACGCTCCCCAGCGGCGTCCTCGACCCCCTGTCGTCCATCGGAGGGGCTCCAATCAATCACCTCAAGCCATTCTAGCCGTCATAGTCGTGTTCTGGTTCATACTGCGGAAGACGGTTCTCAGCACTTACGCAGAGGACCACAAGGAGATTACCTTGGCTATCTCCGTAATAATATTGCTTTCTTTGATAGCCAAACGCCTGGGCTACATTTGACGGAGTATAACCGCCGGTTTCGAGTTTTATCTCCCTCGCCGTTGTGTTGTAATAATTCACTCATACGCCACGTAGCGTTATTGACGTTTCAACATGCTAATCAATCGCCTGTTGAGGTCTACTATCGGTAGGATTGGCTCTACCAGAGGCTTCGCGATATACAGGTGAGTTTACTGTGACCCGCTTTCATCGGAAAAGATATTGATCTCCACGCTGAGTTCTGCTGATGCACTTGTTATCTCTTGTCCACTAACGCCTTCTGAACGGATGCCGGTGCTCCCAGTTCTGTAGCCGATCTCTTAGGACACCTGTGCCGGCCATCTCTGGGGTTCTTGAAGTGCGACAAACGCTACACATCTCCTCTGGCCTTGCTGGCTTGGCCACTGCTTTTGACAAGCTACCGAAGGATAGTGATGGTAGTGCTTCGGGTTCTAGCATAAACCCATCTACATGACTAGGCTTCACTCGAGAAGAGCTGCAGCGTTCAAGTCCTTCCACTTCCTCGGAGACCATGGATGCCATCTTCGAACTTTTTGATAACTTCCCTAAGGACGGCAAGATATCCTATAACGAGCTCTGTAAGTTGCTCATGCCAATAAAATTCTCGCAGACTTCGTTGTCAAGGTGCGTATCTTTTGCTCCACGCTGAAGGTGTCACCGAAGCAGAAAGGTACATCGCCGATTACCACTCATCAATATGAGATTCTTGTCAGATCGGAATTCACTTTCTCAATTTGCGATGCTAACGGTGATAATAAGGTATCGAAGGAAGAGCTTGCTGGGGTGAGTTGCCCCGCCTAGTATGCTTTTGCTTCTCAATCTCGCTCGTGCTGCTCAGGTCGTGGAGACTCTAGCGTATGCCAAGTCCAAGAACTGGAGTGAGGCGAAGGTGAGGGGGCCTGTCGCGCCGACACTGGCCTACTTCTCACCTTAGGATATCTCCCTTGGAATTGTGGCCGACGCTTTCGCGAAGTCCCAGACTGATCTTGACATCCATGCTTTTACTGAGTGGAGCCGAGGCCAGTCCGAGCAGGCCCAGGTAAACGCGAGACTGCGCGGAGTGAGTGGATTTGTTTTGTCAGGAATTTCATTCCCTCGTAACGGGGACCATTTAGAACCTTTGTGCAAAACAGCTGATGCGTTGCTTGTATTCTAGCTGTATGGTGAGTTGAAAGTCTATTGATCAATGGGATGACATGCCGATACATAAAAGGTTCGCGTCAGCGGACCAGAGGAACGGGTACTTGGCTCGAACGTTTGATGAGCGTCCCGACTCTGAGCTAATCGCAGCAGTTCTCGCAGAAAGCTTCTCATCGGATGAGTCTACAACACGGTCTCAACATTGGCTTCGTGTGTCTACGAAGCTGGGTTGGGTTTGTAAATGGAGAACCCGGGCATCGATCCCGGTGCCTCTCGCTTGCTAAGCGAGCGCTCTACCATTTGAGCTAGTCCCCCTCGTTAGATGTTTATCTTTGAGGCGTGAACCGCTCTTGTTATGCTCTGCGATTGAATCATGCTACGGCGTTCAGTATCTACGTTCGGTCCAGAACAATAACGGATTCTCACGGAAGAGGCTATTTGGCGACGAAGGAAACAGCTTTGCAAAGTAGACGTTCACCACTCGATGGCAGAATTTTGTATCAAAATGGAGAACCCGGGCATCGATCCCGGTGCCTCTCGCTTGCTAAGCGAGCGCTCTACCATTTGAGCTAGTCCCCCACGTTGGAGGTTCCGTCCTGGACTGGGCGGTATCGTGTAAGTCACAAATCATCATGTGATTGAACCATACTCCTTCGGCATCCGTTTTCAACGCTCAACGCAGCACGATAACGAATTCTCACGGAAGGGACCATTTGGTCATGTTGACACCATCCAGCACGCGAGGGCTCTTCACCCATACCCAATAAATGAGTTATTCGCATTGCCGGCGGCGGAGCCAGCTTTCGAAAGTAGACCGTCGATATCCTCCTCATGTCCTGTCATTTTTGCCAGATTGACGAGTGCTTTCTTGTAAACATCTGCGCTAGGTTCGCTCACTGCCCTTTGAGTCGGTGTCACCTCGGCAATAACCAGAGGCGTGGTGGCAGCCTGCAGACGATGAGGATACATGCTCCACCACTAATCAGCTTGCCTCTGTATGTGGTTCTTCGTGAACGATAGCACTGGCTGGACGGTCCCCTCCCGAAAGACTGTTGATGAGCCCGATGATGATGTTGCTTGACCCTGTCGAGTCCTGTGTTGGCTGCGGCTCTACAGCTTCTCCCACAGAAACTTCGCGTCGTTCCGCTTTCAACTCCGGCATAGAGCCACCACTGTGGTTGGATGCCGTCGAAAGAAACTAAGCAGGGAAAATTGCCCATGAAAGTTCCGCCTCTCGCAAGAATATCCGACGCGATGCTTACGTGGGACCTAGCTCGGACTCCGTCGCCACCGCCGGAAGGGAGGTTGAGGATGGGCTTTTCCATCCCGTCCACACCCGACTGCGCGCTGCGGACAAGCGTGAGCGGGAGGAAGTCGGCGGCGCGATCGAGTTGATGCAGCGAAGTGCTGAGACGAGCCCAGGTAGCTGTGCCGTTGCGAAGGGTTTTACCCCGAGGAGACAATGAGTAGTGCAACCATGCATATCAGCACTAGTATAGCCGGTCGCAAGCCTGCCAACAGCTGTCTCGGCTCATGCAAGGCTTGCCTGGTGAACGCTATCACGGCCTTTGCCGAGCCAGTTAGAAAGGCCTCGAAGGACCTGAGGGAAGCGTGTAGAGCCCTTGAGGCCTTCGCAGAGCACATACGCAGGGGAGTCGCCATCAGCCTACTGGTCTGCCGCTCGTCGGATGGTTCCCGGACTTTGCATGTCCACGTTCAACGAGGTTTTCTTCACATTGGAAACCTCCGTCGTGAGCGACAGAGCAGTTGGAGAGGGCGAGGCCCCTCTAGATCGTAGCTGAGGGCCTATCAAGACAACACTGCGTCGGCGAGGACCTGACTGGCCTTCGCACCCGGTGACGCGCTGCCACTTCCGGCGTCCGGGACGTTGGATCCCGATGCTGCCACAACACTGAAAAGAGGAATATGCAACTAGCCGAGCCGAGTAAATGATGCTTGTGGATTAGCCACTCACGATGTAGGCGCAGGGCCTGCCGCCGCCTCCGCCCCTCCGTCCATGATGCGACGGGCCGTGGTGTCGAGGAACTCCTTGATGCGTTGCTTTGTCTTGGTCGATATCATCGCTTCGTCGTCAGAATCATCAGCAGGGTCTGATCAGTGAACTACACCCGAGCAGCGCGTCAGCCCTCAACTCTGACGCCTTCTCTCCTCCAAGGCAGTTCTGTGAGTGATAACCTCCCTCATCGCCGCCGTAGCCGCCGCTGTCGACTCGCTGCTCTTGCCGGCGAAAGGTGGTATCCATCCCGCTGCCTCTGGCGTGGCTTCCGTTTTGCCCGTTGCCTTGGCCCTCTCCCTCTCAATCCGGGCCTGACTGAGCTGACTTCCTCACATCATCGCCCCGCTCAGAACTCACCGCCGTGGCCAACACAGTATGCAGTTTTGAATGCTCCGCCCAGTTATCTTCAAAACACTTCTGGTTGCAGAAAAATGACGTCCGACCAAAGGACGCTGAGCACTTCGGACAACACAGTTTTGTCTCCGTCCACCGTCCGCAACCCTGAAGATACACGCGCTCAGCTGTGAGATGGCATCGAGGCTGGTTCCTCCCACTTGGCACGAAACTTGATTGGGTGAGGTGGAATCCCTCTCGTCAACGCTACTCCCACTGTCCGCTCCGGAAGGGCTCTGTCTCGCCATGCTCATTCAGATTAGGACCAGCCACTGGCCAATTTTGACGACACAAAGACGGAGTAGAATCAGAAAGTCACGACGGTATTCGGAAAGTCATTGCAGGAGAGTTAAGCAGTCACAACAGTATTTGAAAATGTCAAGTCAATAGACGACAGCCCATCATCGTCCAACTTTACCGCGCCTGAGGGAAAGCAACACGAGTCGTCCAAAAGCGACCAACTCCGGTAACAACAGAGTCGGGCGGAGCGAAGCAACATCCTGATCGAGCATCTTACGATGTATCAGACACAGGGTTGGCGGTAATTCCCTGCAGCTCTGCCATAGCATGGTTCACATCACTCTGGCATCTATCGAGGTACTTGTCCCCTGATGACGAGTCAATACCCGTGAAGGAGATGAGAGCCTTAGAGTGACTTACTCAACACCACTCGAAGCGTATTTATATCCGCCGGTAACAGATTGTCCGACTCAGCGGCGGCGAGACGCTGGATACACTAAAGCGAAGAACTCAAGTGGCGTAAAGCACACAGGTAACTTACGTCTACTGCAGTCTGTAACTCCTCCACAGTAGCCTCAGTAGGGGACATAGTCGGTAACCCGCACTTGGCTAGGACGCCATTAATCGATGTCACTTCTGCGCTATCAGCTTTCGTTCTAAACAAATAAGGCGGGGAGAAATTACGGATACGAGAAAAAAGGGAGAGCCCGAACGGAGTTATCCGGCTCTCACACACTCAGAAATGCATTAAATAGGAGAAATGATAGGACGTTGGGGCGCCAAGTTGTAAGAGTCCAGTGATTGGCATACTCATTATGATCGGTTCTGGTCTTCGTTATGGTGCTATCGCCAGCCTTCGCCGCGTAGGTGTCCATCACAGCGATGTTCAGGAGCTCGTTGATGATATCTTCCATGCTCGAGTGATACACGTCTGCCCGGTCAGGCATCACACGACAGGCGTACTGGAAGAATGCAGGGCGAATGATCCGACGCCGTGACGACAGATGTTACTTCTCGGCAATTATCGACGAACTTCTCCTCGGTCAGGCCGTTGCCGAACGCTTGCTCAACTTCCTCCTTCGAATAGAGCATCTTCAAGTGCTCAGCCTCGATCCACTGCATCAGCGCCTTCTGCGTCGACAAATCTGCTCTGATATTTTTGAAGGCACCACGGCACTGTCCTCACCTCGGATGTTCCTCCCTACAAACTTCTCACCACCGAGAGCCTTTCAGTTTATATTCCACCACCTAATGAGAGACCGGCTCACAGCGTTCAGTAGATGCTGTGAGAGCAAATCGGCGGTGAGTCTACTGAAGCTGCCACTTGTTCACGCGCGTCGAGCCTTGTCTTTTTTACTTGAGAAGAGGACGTCGCCCTGAAATACGATGAAGTACTGTGAGAAGTTAGGCTAAGCAAGAGCCGCGAAGGTCAAGAATGATTACCTGTTGGAGCTGTCTGAACTATTTTCACTCCTCGCTTCTCGCTTCTGAAAAGGATGAGAGGTGATGAAGTGGCCGCAGGAAAGGAGGGCTTTTTACTTCTTTTGTTGCAGAATGACGACTCTTAGGCTTCCACTGTGTCATGGCGAGATAAAATAGAACTAAGTCCGACCCGGTTGCGTTCAATCGACGTGGTTAATGAGATAGCTTTGAGAAGAGAAAGAGTGGAAAAGGAATGCGGCGATACCACGCTGTTCACAGCGTTGTGGGTTCAGGGAGTAGCGCACCGAATCCACATTATTTGCAACATAGACGGAACTAATGCCGAACCGCTCAGTTAGATAGACCAATCAAACGAAGCTACTGGGAAGTGCCAGAGGGCTCCAGGTGTGCCACCGGCAGGATGTGACGCAAGTCGAAAGTATACTGAAACGTTTCGAGAAACATAGTGTCATGCAGGGCCGTACTTCTTCTCGTCTTCTCTAACCTTGACGAAGAGGTCGTAAAAACCCATGATGCGCTGATTAATTCTGCCCGATCGCTCGAATGCCCTAACGAGATCACACGTCGGCAGCATCTCGAGTGCACATGAAACGCTTTTGAGGTTTTTGAGGCCGCCACTTGATCGAGAGAGATAGGACCATGCATGGACATGCAAACTGAGGGCACTTCATCACCTTTTGAATCGATGAATATCCCGCAGCTGCAGGCCAATCCCCTTCCTCTCGAACAGTATGGCTGCACAACAGAGCACACTAACCACTGTGCAGCTCTGCGAGTGCTACCAAGCCGTTTCCACGCATTGATGTCGTCAATGGCCGACTTGGCGAATATCTCCGCAAGTTCCACACCAGTCTCCGCTTTCATATTGAGGCCTCTCTTATCCACAAAGTGTATGAGTTGGTAGATCACTCGTGGGTCCAAAGCGTCAAGCGCAGACGCTGCTCCTGAGCGAGCGGCATGGTGCAACGCGTAACTCCGAAGGTTAAGAGCAGTAGCGGTGACGATTGTGTATGATGGAGCATCCAAATCACTCAACGAAGGATGCCCTCGAATCGCCCCTCCTTCAACTCACTCGCAATGCTCAAGCACATGAACTGATTGAACGCAATATCGAACCGCAACCGCCGACTCTGCTCTTGAAGGAACTCTATCCACTCTCGCTTGATGTGCCTGAGCTGCTGATTGAGAGACAATGAGTTGGAGGGTTGATCGCACTGAGGATTCCCGCTTGAACGACCATTCCGATCGGATCGGATAGGCGTACAACACGAGGATTCCTCATGTTCTATAAATCTTACGAAATTCGAGCAGCTACCCTCAGAACCAACAAGGATAAGAAAGCATTTGATCGAAGTCGAGTAATCGAAGGAGTGGTGAACACAAAACTGAATTCAATGTACATGCACATCCTGAATCTGATTGTTATCTGGTTCAGAGTGGAGTTCTTCTGTAGCAGGCAGCAGTTATCACTGCCAGTCGTGGAGAGGCTCTACCCTTGCCTCAGTCAGAGATCTCTCAAGTTTGATAGGCCGAGCCTCACGTGTCGGCTGTGCGCCCTCGTCGCCTCCAACCGTGACTCCTCCAGCGCTGCCAGGGCGAACGACCCGAACACGCTGATGGAGACGGTTGGAGCTGTCCGCCGACTCTGCTCTCGCCTTCCCTCGTCATCCAACGCTCCTGCTAGCGCTCTGGACGAAAGCCGCCAGTTCTGTGTTCTTTAGTATGTTCCCAAGTATGTTCCTCAGCTTCGAGAAGGCACCCTGGAGCCGCTACCCTGTCCCAGGAGAACACAGAACTGCCGGCTTGGTATAAGTGGTAGAAGCCGCCCCGATAGGGCCTCCTGCAGCTGTACTGCGGCCTTTGAGTGACACAGCTTGCATGCACTGTAACAGGTGTTGAGCACGATCCCAACGGATATACCGTTGGGAATACCGATTGAGAACCGCCACCAAGGGCAAAGATAAAATCAATATTGCATACATATCTCGCAAGTTTCAGAGTGAAGCATCTGACGAAGGCCTTCCAGGATGTTGAAAAAGTTGGTCAGATAATCCGATGGATTCTTCTAGTCGATCACGACCCCATCTCTCCAAGAATCACTCAGAGCGGCACCAACTCAGCCACCGAGATACTCCGAAAGTGGAGACCAAACCTCGATCGGAGGCGGCTGCAAAATCTTCGATGCGATAGGATGTTGAGTACAACATGCACGGCAAAATTTTTAGACTGCCACATCAATTCTCTAAGACCACGCCGACAACTGACTGCCAACTGACGACGTGACTGGTTGTGACTTATTACTAGTCACCACCTAGGCTCATAGACTCAGCAACTTTGACAATCACCATGAGCCCATCTAGTAGGCCACTCAGTCCCGTGGAGGTTTTCCTCATTTGTATTGGAGTATTCGGGGGTCATGCAAAATAACGCTGAAACGGAACCTCAACTGGGTGATAACAAATGCAAGATCTCTTGAGCATGCCGGGCATGCCATGCCCTTCTTGAAGCCCGGGCAGAAGAATTTCGCGCACTACAATATTCCGTCCCATTACGTCCTGTGCGACGTTCCAATGATGCTAGTTGATATCCACAAGGCAGTGAGCTCTTGACTTGTGAAGGAGAATTCGTCTCCCTCGACGGCCGCTCGTATTGTATCACTCAGCTCAGTAAACAATCCCAAGTCCTGACCAAACCAGCAACAACAAGATGCCAACTTAACGAGAAAACTCCCACGACCATCCACCTCGGCAGACGCGAAGCACTCACTGAGGCCGGCGCCGAGTAGTCGCGGGTCCTCGAAGACGTTTCACAACGTAGCTTCTGTCCAGCGCTACGGAAATCGACGAAAGTTTTCAGAGATTACTCTTCGTGATATGGCGCATCTGCTTCCATAGTTTCATTTCTCATCCATTAAGAGAAAGTTGGGTGCCCAAGCCACCCACACCTTCATGAAACACCCTCTACTATACACACTTCAGGGTCTCACCTTAGGGAAAAGATCGGCCGCCGCCTTCAAGAGCGTTGAAGAGCTGTGGCTCTCACTAATGTATGCCTCTCCCACCCTCCCATCTTGCTCCCGGTCCGACGATCCGTGCACGACTATCAGCCGCCGAAGACACTGCAGCTCCTGAGCGTGTCGTACCCGTCACGGACAGGAGAACCGCAATTCTCACTCGAGGTCCCAGAGGAGATTGATTCTCCGTCTTTGGCGATCTCCGCCCGTCGAGCGTAACTCCAGGCAAGATGGGCGGCGTCCTGACGGCACGGGCAATTGCTCGGACGACGAAAGGTCTATCTCTCTAGCACCAGCTTGCTGAGTTCACCCGGGTCGACGCTTTGTAGCCAGAGAGCCAACTTCTCGTTGAAGTCGTTATCAAACACCTGAGGGAATGCACGGAGCACAATTTCAGCGCGAGTCGACCTGCTGTCTGAAGTACGCCAGGATACTACTTTACCTTAGCCTTAGCCAGGGCCCATGATATAAGACAGATTTGCCTCGGTTGCAACGCTGTCAGCTGAGCCGTTATAAAGGGCACTAACCGCCACACAATAGCCGATGCACCTGGCAATGGCGGAATGAAAACCGGCAAGTCGCGATCTGCTGAGCATGTGAGGTCATTCATCAATCACAGTTGAAGCGCTCAAGACGACACTCACGGGGACACCAAATATGACGCCCCGTGAGAATGACTAAATTTTAACGCTCCAAAGCATGGAGCACTGGCATGTATACCGGACATGGTATTGTCGACTGGATAACAAGCCAAGTACCGATTCTACTACTTCTTCACTACGTCGGTGACTCATGGTCCATGAGTTGCTACTACCATTCCAGCGAAAGCCTCCTGTCGGAATATCAAATACTTTCTAGTAACGCATGAACACCCAAGGTCCCAGAAATATTCAGCTCTCGGACCCTGTAGAGTTGAGCTACTACCAATGATAGCTAATCTGTGCAGCATGAGGTGTATCGATCCCTTGCCAAAGACTTCCCGTTGAGAGACCACCTTCGCCATGAAGTCACGATACCTGAGCCGGACTCAGGCCCAAATGTTGGCGCTAGAAAGCCGAGTAGGCACTCTGCCAGCCGTTTGCTCACACGTGATGATTTCTGCTTGCATTCTTCCGAGTCGTGAGTAACGTCAGGGCAGCCAGCCAGTCTCTCTTCCCAAAGCTCTCTGCATTGTCCAGAGCATATCTGATACCAACCTCCCCACACTGCTGAACAACTACTACAGCCTCTTTACGTCATCAACGGGGTCGCCTCTCGGAATTTCTCCATCGCCTTAGCGTGTGGAGTATCCGCGTCCCACAACAGCACTCTCGAAAAGTGCCTCCTTCCTACCCTACCGACTAACGACGCCGTCGAGCGGCCCGGCAATATTATCATGCCCAGAACTACACTTGACCCCAACACACTACGACGGCCGTGTTGCTGTGTCCAGGCCGGACGAGAGGGCTCTGCTCAGCACTGTAAACGCAAAATTTCCGGAGTTACTGTGAAAGCTTCTCAGACTAACTACCTCTGATCCGCCATATGGTACGCGTATCAATTACTAGTCCCACCCGTAAGCAAGCAACAACTAGTGCAAGCTTCGGGATAAGATCCTTGACCTATGCCCCTATCGAGTCATCTTCTTGATGTAGTCTGGCAGATCGTTGAAATACGGATGCTCCAGAGCCTGCTTGCCCGTAATGCGCTTGGCGGGATCGTACCTGGCAAGGACTCATAATCGACAGCAAACCACCACACACTGAAGGTAGCAATACCCGCACGTAAGCGATACCACACTCTCAACAAACACCGCCCTCCCTGAGCGCCCTTTTATCATGTTCGGCAAAGCCAAGACCACTCAAGTGGCAGCCGCTCGAACCAGTCCGTCCGAGAAGAACAGGAATTTCTCACCTTAGAAGCCGGGACAGGAGATCTACTCCGTCCGGAGATAGCGAGGGAACGATTTGGGACCACGGCAAAGCATTATACTGGGGGAAATCCGCTCTGAGGAAATGCAAGATCAGCAAGATACCAAGATCACCTCATCAGTACTTCCACTCTGGCAATTCCGTTACCGTCGGCCATTCCTCAACAGTGGGGGTCCCCAGGGTCTTGAAAATTCTTTGGAGCTGATCTTGGTCGGACGAGCCTGAATCCGCACCATCTATATGCCGACCATAACAACTACGCCCTACCCGGGAACAATGGTCTTCCGTTAACCATCTCAGCGAAGATGCACCCCGACACTCCAAATATCAACGGGCGTCGAGTATTTCCTGGAGCCCATCAATACATCAGGCGCCCTGTACCAAAGCGTAACAACCTAACAGGCGAGGCATCGATAGGACAAGCGAATGGTGAGGTGGGTGGGCAGGACTACCTCATGCGTGTAGCTTCTTACGGGTATACCAAAGGCCCTGGCTAGTCCGAAATCACCAAGTTTGAGAGCTCCGTCGTTGCTGATGAGAAGATTCTGTGGCTTGAGATCACGATGCAGGATCTACGCAAAGGAAAAGAAAAGAATGATATCGACTCCGAAAAACGTCTGGGCGGGAAGTGGGCACCACAGACTCTGCGACAAAGGGAGACGAGCCGACGCAGTTGAACCGTGCGGAACCCATTTCGACTTCGAGTCGACGAAAGGGGTTGAGCTTCACGCCTGTCATGCTCTAGTAAACCTTTGGAGCATGCAATTCGATCTGATTCGCGCACCAGCAAATACGATGCACAAGTCGACCCACCCTACAGCACCCTCGAGCGAGTTAACGATGACACCCCAGTAGACCCCTAGAATATGCAAGTCCGGCTCTCGCCTCACTAAGTACGGCACATAAGTTCACCCATAGTAAAGCACCCAAGAGATATCAGAGCAGTGCCCCTACAAGGAAGGAGCACCCTTATTACCCTATGCTGATGGCAGTGGTTGACCCCACTCAAAAGCTGATAGAGGAAGGACTTGGTAGTAGCAGGATCGAGGCCATCTGTCGTATTCACTATGCATGCGCTACCAACCGTGAGAGTGGGCTACTACGATGTCCGCAGCTGTCCATTAGCTTCTTCAGGTCTTGGTCCAAGTACTCAAATACGAGTGTTAATTTGCGCTCAGTATGTATGACATCACACAACCTGACGGGTAGAGAAAGTTGCGTAAGAGTTGGTATTAGAAAGTTCTAATACCAACTTTCTATTCTACAACGTCAGTTCATCTACCAACGGGACTACCATATGGACGACTCATATTGCAGAGACGAGTGAGACGATTGGGAAACTCAGCGCGCGCGATGAGATGCCACGGGCCCGAGCCCCCATGTGCTGCTCCATTTCTGAACCATGACCAATACCACTCCTTCCCCAATTACCGCACAATATTAGGATGTCTCAGTTCCTTCAGAAGGGATATCTCACGAATCGCTGTAGACGGTATACCTACTCAAAGTTCGCACGCCCAGGCCTGCCCCACCATGCTCCCCTCACCTTCATCCTCGGCCTCCAGCCTGATTGTCTTCAACGCGAATAGGTTACCCTGAAGGCCAGTAACGGTCATGAAGCACGCAACCCCCACACAGCACTACCTGAGCATCCCTCGCCTTGTACACGATACCGTATGTGCCCTCTCCTATCTTCTCGAGTCGCTCATAGTGATCCATTGCGAAATTCTCCCGACAAAAACTGCACTGCGGACAAGCCAGATTCAATGACAAGTCTCGAGATGGGACGCTCTTCACGCGGAGAATGAATTAGCGATCCTTGAATGCAATCTCGTCGTGGCCCGAAAAGACACCTCTAAGTTCCGAACAAACAATAATCGCCCGAGTTCCCTCTTACAGTGAGCTATGCTACAACGGCAGAAAAACAACTGCTGAGCACCCGGGCCAACCTCTCCAAAAACAACCAGCAACCCAGACGAACCAGCCCCGAGCGGACCATGACGACACTGAACCCGACACCAATCGCAGCTACGTTCAACTACCAGTTGGTGAGAATACAAAAGTAACAAATTATACTCGGGAATGCTCCGCGTTGGTGCAGAAGGGTTAATGAAACCAATGTCCACCATAGTACTGTTGCGCGACGGAAACGACGACGACTCTCAACCAGCTATCGTGCTCAGCTCTTGCTGCCTTTCTGGGACTCTAAATGTTGAATTATAACCTAACAAACACGTTACGGTCGAGAATGTAGCATAAACCCAGACTTGTACTTTTTGCGCATTTTCAATCCTCTGCTGTAAGTAAGGACTGCCAGCAGCGGATCCCGAAGGAGCGTTCATCTCGTACAGCTTACTATAATGCTGAAACCACATAAGACATGAAAGCACACAAGTGAAGCAGCTCTAGCTTGCAGCCGGCAATTTTTTGCTGGCTGTTGACCAAATGTCGGCCGTTGAAATCGGATAGAATGCACTACTTTAGCTATCTCTTCTCTTGTGGCCGCTGTTGTATCAATGCCCAGTATCTTATACGCTTCTTCCACTGGCATCTGCCTCCGGAGAGTTCTGAGAGAAAAATACACAGACTGAAATGCCCAGCCAGGACGCTAACTACAGGAGGAAGAAAAAATGGACGTAGCAAATACACATCCAGAAGATGTTCTTATCATCTTGATACTCGCAGCTAGGAGGGTCTTGCCGTCCCAGATTCCGCCTCTCGCTTCAAACGTATCAGAATTCGCGGCTTTGACAATCACGGAAAACAAAAATCACGCACGGACATGACGACATGGACGCACTCAAAGGAGAGCCTGCACCCCCCTTAGCGGATCCAATCTAACACACCAATGCCGCGCTCCACCGACCTTGTCGCTGCCTGCGTTGCTCCCTTCTGCGCTGCCTCCTGAAATGCCTGTACGAATGCTCGACCTATCGCACTGCCGGCCACCAGAGCCACTTGGGCCAATATCCTGAGGGGGCTTACTGTGTTCACAAAGGAAGCCATATTCATATTACCTTGCGAACGGTCCAAGTGCCATGAGAAAACCCACAAAGCAAAAAAGGTATACTACAAACAAAAATGATTCGCACTCAGCGCACGCCATTTTGATCGATATCAGCGCGTCCGTCGCGAGAGCATATCGTCAGAATCGGAATATACTCCTGGCGAGCGCCAAGGTGTAGCCATTAACGGGTGAATGCCAAAACGCAAGGCTCCGCGCGCCACAGTGAGTGAAAGACAACAGAGAACACCCTGGATTGCTGGTAAAGCCAGGAACGGGAAACCAGAGGCTCCTCCCGTGGCCCGAACTGTTACCAAAGGCAAGAAACCGGAAGGTCCTCTTTGACCCTGGTAATTACCCAACCTTCAACACAATCACGTTCGGAAAACGAAACAACGCAAAGTGGGACTCACACGGCATGCACTGGCAATGGTCATCACCGCACGACTGCACCATCTTGTGGCTTGTTTGCAGCAGGCTTACAGGTCCCCGAGAACCACCAGCTGCTCAGCGTGTAACGTGCGGTAGCTCGACTGTCCGTGCCAAGTCGGGCGTCGTCCACTGCTATTCTATCACACAGATGACACCATCGGTTGTAACTAGTACTGGCGTTCCGGGACACTTCATAGAACGCTCGCCAACTGAAGATCGATCCGAATCACAAATCATGGCATCCAACGTTTTCACGGGAGTTGCAACCACTACGAAGGTGACGTTCCCGTGCGGAACAGCATGAACGTGAATTCTCCCAGTTTCGTCTTAGTCTTACTGATGGTACTCATTGTACGCAGTGTCATTGCTCGTCAAGTACTGCAAGTACGCCGAAAGCTCCTTAGTTGTACGAAAATCGTCCACGTGGATGAAGCTGCCTGGTGGGGCAATCTCCTCGTAGTCAGCCCGACCGAGGCCTCCTAGTACCACCGGAACGTTGCCCTACGCCAAGAAAAAAAGCCCCATCACCTTCCTAATTTAGTGTATAGATGTTAATTTTGAGAGTGATACTTTAACAGCGTATCAGAGGCCGAACGGCTGGAATTAATCTGACCAATTCGATATGCAACACAGCGTGATACAATCTCCCGTTTGTGGCCAATTAAGTATGTGCTGTTGCTGTATCACTATCAGCCCCATTTAGTGTATGACTGCTCACACGCGGTTATAAGCAACTAGCATGCATGTAGCCTGGCTAAGCGTGATTACTATCGCAGTCGCCCTGTGCTCTGACCACTCTAAGAGGAGCCAGTAGTGAATTACTAACAGGTGTTGCAGCCAACCGCAGAAAGGACTACTGAGGCTCGCCGTCGCAGCAAACTAGCACGACTTTTTGTATGTAAAATCGCTAGCCCTTCACGCCGATGCAGTTGAACACACTAGTCGGCGCTCAACCTTCCCACCTTCCACAAGGGCCTCCAAAACTTCTCGGTGATGTACTTGTCACAGCGTGAGTTCTCAAAGGAGAGGTAGAAGCGATACTTAGCAGCGATGTCCCGCATGCACTGCCTGAAGCCACTCCGCGCTCCTCTATCCTCTCGATGCAGCAAACTACGCGTATTTCTCGGGTTTCTTCTTTTTCTGCACGTAACTGCAGCCCTTCCGTCCCGAGCAGGCCCCGAACATGTCCAACCCAGCAATCTCCTTCGCAATATCTTCCCTACCGCTGCTGGTCTGGCAATTAGACACGAACCAGAACGCGACCAACGACCTGCACGCATAGGCCAACAGCTCTGGCCAGGTACACTCTGTCACCTTCCTTCCGCCCAATTTTTGGTGAAGGCGCTCATGTCCGCCGCGGCTCTGTGAACAACATGAACAGCCTGTACGGGAACGTCCGAGTCCCACCTGAGTCAGCCAGTTGTAAGCCGTCAGTCGCGGAGCGCGACTCCCGGTCAAACGACGTTTCTCTTGTGAATTACCAAAGCAAATCAAATAGTGATTTTCTTCAAGGTCTAAGACCTTCCATCGCCGTGGACAGAACAGAGGCGCTCCATACAGTGAATGCGCATCATTATTTATGATGACCACCGAATTGATGATACACCAATTGTTGTCAAGTGGTCAGTCGCCGAGTTTGAGGCTTCTCTTCTACGATCGGCGCACTCCACGTCGAGGAGTAAGGTTATTTCGCTTCTTCACATTATGTATCAAGGCTTGTGATACTCATTTTGTGTTGATCATTGTCCCTTATGCAATACATATTGCCAACATTGCGGTTGTGTCACAACGTATCATCACCACGCGGACCCAGTCGTTTTCATACCAGTGATAATAATAAGATAAATCTCTCTAGTATTTGCTAGTTAAGGCTGGGTGGGCTGTGGCTCTCAATAGGGCACATTCCCATTCACGGCGAGTGAACAGAATGAACGGCTGGCCCTCCCTACCTGTACGTCATGGTGTAATCGAACTTAACATTAGCTGCTGTCCTACGCATAGCCTCTGGCGTATTATCAGGGCTCTCAGTAACATACCTAGCACCACGCATTCAACCGGCACTCGGTAAGTTAATCAATACATCACATGCTTCCTAGCCTTGGGCATGTCGCTGCCCCAACCCTCAGCAGTCCGCAGATTGTACGTGGCCGCGTCGAAGCCTGCAGTGCCGGACGGGGTCTGGTCCGCTTGCCCAACGACATGGCAGGTTGATCGGAGACAGTCATAAGGCTTTCCGTTAGTGTACTGTGTTCTCTCCTGTGTTCCCCACATATGAACCTGAGAAGCACAATTCATCATTCGCCGGCGACATTTGGCATTCCCCTTCTCTGGAAAAGAGGTTGTTCATTACTAGAGTGGAACGGTTCTACATTACAGCACTGCGAAGCCTTCGGTTATGAACACTTGTCAACGACGCTGGTTCTGCACATGCCGAGAAAGACCGCTGACCATTCACTAAGTGAATGAGGAGAAGTGAATTTCACTTCTCCTCGTACCAGTGCTACGAAAGAGGCTTTCTTTTGTGATCGTCATTGAACGTTGTTAAACACAATCCGCGCTCCCTCAGAGTCGTCGTTCCCTGCTAGGACATGCGGGTTACTTCGCTCGAGACACTCGTCCGCCTCAAGCAAATAGCCGCCCTTACATATATTTCTGACTTTTCCTTCGGGCCCTCTGCTGAGATGATATTGAAGACATTCTGGACAAGAGCTCCTGACTTCACAGGGAGGAAGTGTCGTAGAATGGCATCTTGACTGCCTTGCTCGGCTCCAGCGGCACCGAGAAGCTTCGGCAATGGCGCCTCCTGAACGAGCCAAACTGTAAGTTCGGGAAAAGGGACTGAGTGGTTGTAGAACACGACGAGACTCGCATTAGCTCCAACGCAGGACTTTGGCCGGAGAGCAGTCAGCGAGGAGAGGCGCACAGCTCTGACATTATGAACTGGGCAGCGAACGCTGACGCCTCCAGCAGAGAATGACAGACACTGACGGCTGATGGACTTCACTCCTGCTCATCGCTCGCACCACAGAATTGCAACCTACCAGCCGCCTTACTCGAACATCCCTCTCATACCCGATAGGGCCGGTCAGGGAAAGTGGCTGATCTCGTCTCCGGTCGAAGTGCATCGGTCGAGGGTATCAACTAAACAGTCGGCGTATCATGGCGCACCAAAGGCATGCTACTCAAATCATTCAACCTCGGCTCCCGAAGCCAAGGGCAGTGGCCAAAGTGCTATTAAGCGCGACCGCGAAATACTGCTGGTGCACTTCCGAGCCCCGGAGGTGTTGCTATCCCACACAGAACGAGCCATATCGAGCCTCGCGATGTGTGTTATTCCCTTCGAAAGAAACATCGTATCAATCATTGCACAGTAGAGTATCGAGAATTAAACAAGGTACAAGAACAGCCTTAAAAGCAGGTATAACCGACTCACGAACCTCCTCCGCCCCGTTCTCTTCGGCCACAGGCGTGGTCGGGATCATGTCCACCCAAGGGCCAGCAAAATCCAGGAAGGTATACTGATAAAGTACCTCAAAGATACATCGAGAACTTGCTCGAAAACAGTTCAATGCTTCGGCTGTTAATAGATTGGAGAAAACAGTCTCGTGAATAACTCGAGACAGCGAGTCAAAAAAGCTACTCAAGGTTGTCTTCAAACACCCACAACGAAGTTGAAGTGGCCAGACGCGAGCAGGTCATTACTCTGGCTGTTAGATAACCGAGCAATGCAGCTAGTAAGGTTCCAAAGCAAACTCTCCGTTCTCCCATATGAAAAAGCCTGAAGCCGTAGACGTCATGCAAACCCCAACGAGCCGGCAACTCCATGGCCACCCGGATAGCCGAACCAGGAACAAGCAACTCAACAGACCTGAACGACATAAGTATAGCATGTACAGCCTGATGTATCGAGGAAGTTTCAATTGGAGATACGAAGGCAACGACACTCCTAGGCCCTCTGGCTGTAGCGCCTACAGGCTGCGACCAACGTGCCGATGAGGAGAAGACGAGCGCAATGATCCTCAAGATGATCGCAATGATGATCCATGAACACGCAGCCGTCGGGTGTAAAACATCAAATCCTCGTCTGCTAACTGCGCTCGAGGAGAGCTCACCATTATCTATCATTTTACTTCAGCAGGAAGGGATTCGACCCCACCGTCAATACTCCTTGAATGGCGATGGAATGATGGATGATGGAGAGCGTCCAAGGCTCGGATGCTCTCCATCACGAGCAGGCGCCGACGGCGGCTCCCAGGGAGAAGGAAGGTGAGTGTGCTACTCGAAGTCTCAGAGAGTTACGTTTGGATACAATAATCCACTCAGTAAATGGAGTCCACTTAGTATCCACTTAACACACTGGTCCACTTAGTGGACCAGACAGAACTCTGGCAACTAGGAGGAAAAAAGTCTGGCCTGGCAAAAACTATTGCTACTCCAGCTCTGAATCAGAGCCTCTAATAGCGCCGATTCCCTAGGCAGGAATTGTGATAGTACTCTACAACAACTACTATGAGTACATCGTCATTCAGTGATAAGCACAGCGCTGAGGCGATACGACGTCCAATGTCGTTAGTTCTCCAGGAGCCGACATCTACGGGCCACGATTCCGTCGTCTAGTTCGAGCCTGAGGTGTTCTTCTGATGCGATATGAATGCACATCGCCAGGTCCCCAGACAACAGTTATACCACTCCTCGAACAGCACTTGCAAATCCTTGAGCTCCCAGCTTAGCAGCTTATGCCACTCTAACTCATCTCTCGTGCGAAAACCAACAACAACAACGACCTCATAACAACAAAGGCAGCCGACTTGCCGGCGTTCTGTATCTTCTAAAAACTTCTTCAAGAAAAACGTCGGCGATCAGCCCTTCACTGGCCGCAGCATCACGAACTGCTTCCTTGTACTCTTGGTCCTGGGAATACCACGTAGAGTGTATGTTCTCGAGGTACGTGTAGCAATCATCGTAGTGAGGGTGAGGAAAGTCGCTCTTACGCAAGGATCTCACTCTGAGCCAAATACAGTCATCTGATACCATGGGACCGCTATCCAAAGACTCACTTCTGCAGCAGAAGCAGCCGTCCTGCATACATGTTAATGATCGTCCCATCATCCTCATTCGGTCGAAAATAGGCCTTGCGGGGCTCGTGACGAACCTTCCCTTCAATCGAGCACCAGCGCTGGGTTCGGTCTCTGAGATACCAAGTGCCAACGCCTACAGCGTGGCTCGATCACCCCTCACCTGTCGGGATTCTCAAGGAGTGGAGGGCTCTCTCTCTTCACTCTATCACGCTGAAAGATCCGTCTATTGTCGTTGCTGAATATCAACGGTTACCTCGAGCTTGAAGTTACCGCGACTACGAGGAGACCCGCCTCGGGCTGAGACGAGCCTCGGCGTAGTGAAAACTCAGCAGAACGATGAGAGGCAAGGCCGTCAACGAAAACATAGCGAATGAGCTCCTGCCGATCAGGAATCTTACGCACCCGCAAGAACGCAACAGAATTCCGTTCGAACATCACACATCCACTCGCCAGGCTCACAACATGTCATTTTCATTGGCCAACCTATTCCAATACTCAGGCGCGAATTCCTGAACGAATTGCTTCACGAACTGACGGTTCACCGAGCCTCCAGTCCTCGCCATCTCATCAACTTCTTTTGCATAGGATTCCGAGGATTCCTGATACCATTTTCCGTGAATCCTGTCAAGAAAGTCTTCACACGACTCGTCTCCCTTCTTTCTGTATTCAGCAGCATCGCTCGTGTCTATCACCTTACGTCTGAAATGAGTCTCATCTACTCACGAACAAAAGGACCGTACATGAGTTCTGGAAGAGATGACCAATCTCACTTTATGCCAGCCTGGGGATCCCTGTACTGGAGTGAGGCGACCGTGGGCCCGTTCGAGTGCAGGAAAGCGGCTATCAAATGTCGAGTTTCGATCCAGCATGAGCTTGCCGCGGTAAATGGTTCGGCCTCTTTGAAGCCTATCCCTTCCAGCCTGATCAGCAGAAGAGGACATTCGAGGGTCCCAGAGAGGGAACCATTGTTTCTCCACTGACGCAAATGACGCCGGATTATCCGGTCGGCAGTAGAACCAAATCATCTAGGAGCATCACAAAGACTATGAAGTCCCTCCCGGACTGTTCACAGAGGGGCCATTCGATCACCAGCGGCGATGCCAATCGCTGCATGTGAGAAAGAAGCGGTAAGTGCTCAGCTTTGGGCGCTAGCAGCTGAGCTCAAGCGGGTAGGTGAACGGTGGGTTGGAGATTTACCAACTTCATGGCGATGATTGAAGGCGCTTTCTCTAAGGGCTGACCTCGAGCACAGAGTGATGCTGCGAGTAAAATTTCTTATTGAACAAATTCTCGTCTCTGCATGCATTAGGACTGCAATTCACCTGTAGTGGTGGAATCTGTGGCTTGTCAGAGGCTTCTAGGACAGTCTGTTGGCTCCTTTCCAATGGCCGAGGTGAACTCGATGAGGTCGCAACACACTATCAGAAGCAGCAGACCAGGGAAGGCTAGAGAAGAGCATTGTCCAATAAGGAGAGCTGCACTGAACGAGCGACCTTTCTCTTGGGAACATTGCCAAGCCTAATCGTCAGAAAATAATCAAATCCTCTGGTTCAGCGAACCCCCTGGGGAAATGGGCGCTGACGAACCTTCAACTCTTGTTTTCCTGAAAATTTCGGTGATCCTAAGATGGGGTGGTAGTTGAGAGCCCGTTGAGGTAAGAATCAATCGACAGCCGCGGCGGAGTTCCGCATTTGCCATAAACGAGGAAGCCAAACGCGTTAACCTCTCAACAAACATAACGAGCTTGTCGGGCGGTACGGGTCGACCCTCCAGAGGACTCTGACATGATAGACCCAAAGTCTCCTCACTGACCGTCTCGCTTCAACCCTGCGGATTTGTACCCCTTCACCCGAGAAACCCTCCTGTGGCCGTGTTAGTTTGTTCGGCTAACTCCTCGTCCGTAAGAGCTTGCAGCTCTTACGCTCTTGCAGCTTGCTGTCTTTGAGAATACGAGCAGAATTTCTGCTCGTATTCACAAAGACAGCTTCTGGGATGATTGCACCATTTAAAACGGCAGAAGACGACCCAAATACTTCTATGGCCTCACAATGTCCTGCTGGAATTGTAACTCGGCAGTCACGATCAATCAGTAATGACATCCACAGACCACATCTAGACATGCTCATCATCAAAAAGGCCAGCTTCGCCCCCAACACGATTCAGTCAGTGTGAGCGTCACGCCACTCGAACAGCTCGTGGAAGAACACATCGCCGATCAATTTCTTCTGGGCAGAGGCGTCATCGACTGCAGCTCTGTATGCTCCACCTTTACTATACCAGTCGGCGTGTATTCTATTCATGTATGTGGTACAGTTGTGGTTTGGATAACGAGGGAATAGAGATCCAGCGAGCATCCTCATCCTGAGCAGTAAGGCACCAGATAACAAGTGCAGTGAGAGATGAGAAAAAACAAACACAGAGAAGGATTCTATCCTGGAAGGAGAACGCAAATACATCTGCCTGTGGGCGGTCCACTGTATCATCTATTGTGTGACGGGGACGGCCAGTAATCGGCCACGGCCTGTGGCCGATTACGACAGGAATATTGCAGAAGGCTGGAGCGCCAAGTCCGTGGAGCGAGGAAGCGGCTTTGCGAGACGATACTCTCAGTGACCAATCAGACTCACTTCTGAGGGTAGTAAAAGTCACCTCTGTAGAAGTTGATGGCCGTGCCTCCCTGCTCGCTATGACGCAGGTACACTCTGTAGGGCACACCGCCAACCTTGCCCTCGATCAAGCACCACTGTTTCGCTGCGTCACTGAAATAGATATCAAATCATATAAATAGGTATAACAGCGTCTGGATAGTAATATTGAGAACGAGATGAAATAACGTAAATTAGATCTCACCAATACATGGGTATCACCCAACGATAAGACCTTGAATAATGTATACTGATAAATAGATAGACTATGTGCCGAGCCTAAACACCCAGACCGTGGTTCTGCTCTGCCCCTTACCTCCCGAAGTTCTGAACGAGATGAGCCGGAGTTTCCTGACGTATTCTGTTGGCCTGACACAGTGGCGATGTTGTGATACTGTTGTGCCATACCCAGTGGACGACTGACCTCGAGAGGTGGTACACTCAGAGCCTCCTTGGTGGCGATTGGCGCGAGTCGAGGTAAGCTAGTCGCACCGCGGCTATGCTCCAATGAGACGAATAAAGCAAAGAAAGTCGGAAGGAGCATAATCAGGGTTCCTGCTGAAGTGGAGGACACTTCTATCAAGTCTCATACTGTATGCCTCATATTGAAGTATGGGCGAAGTAGGTGCGAGTTCATTCAACTTCCTTCATTGCGGTACGGAAAGCAATGAGCCGTTACAGCTCAGCCGTACCACCAACTCTGATTCGGTCTGTGTTTCAAAGCCGACTACTAGCATGAGTGGACGCACACGCCTGCGCAAACCTGTATGAATCATCATGCAAATTGCACGGTTATAACAAACTTCAGAAAGAGCCACCTATAGGCCCTATAGTATAGGGGGAGGATGGGTGAGGATAATTCCCTCGCCGGATTTTATCAGTCGAATAGCTATCTGAAGCTAGTGAAGCTGGATAGCTATCGTTTGGATGCTCGAACGCTTGGATGCCCACGCTACAGAGATTCTCTAGTTGAGGACATCGGCAAGAGTCTGAATGAGGTGGATCCGGCGTTGGACCATAAACTCACATACACCGGCCAACTCACGCCCACGAAGGCACCACCATCACTCGATCATGAGGACCCGTTGTTGACCCGAACTCGACTCCTGAACAAGGTGGCTATCACATCAGTCATGGTGAGGGACCCGACGTGCGACTTCATCATGTGTCGCATTGAATGTATTGATCAATTCCCTCATAAAAATATCAGAGACTGACACACCAGTAGCCACTGCACTGTCCACTGCCCTTTCATAGCTTCGGCGTCCTACGTACCAAGACAAGTGCAGCTTTTGTAGGAATAGCCGACAGTCTCCTTCGTATGGGTGAATCGACTCCCACTCCTGCTGCCGTGCCTCCCTGAAAAACACATGATCCACCATACCTGATCCATCATGATCCACCTCACTTACCATGCGAACGTGGCCGCTTTGCCTCTGTAAAAGCGGAAAATCAGACCATCTACAAGACAAACGGAATCCTCAATCGCTAGAAAACTGCTGAGCTACTCTGCGCGGTAGGTGGGAGAATGAAAACCTTGAACTTCTCTCCATCAATTGTCTCCTTGAAAGAGCACCACTCGGCCGCACCTCTGAAATCTCGGATTTCAACACCGACAGCAGCAACCCTCCCAACCTCACCTCCTCCTCCTCCTTACTCTAAAGTCTGGAGGATCCCTCATGCAGTTTTTCTTTGACTGATGATCCAGAAAGTGTCTTATGAAATCACTACAAGCACGCGCAGTTGCCCACCTTCAGCTGGGGAGGGGAGCCTCTCTCCACGTTATACCGAACAACTCATGCGGGCCCTTTTTACTCGAACGGGCTTGAACGACAACGGTCCGCAGTAGTGCGAGATAGGCCAAGACAACGGACACCAGAGACATCAGAGTGACTGAAGTGGTGAAATGTATGCCAACAGGGGCCCCGGAATCAACTGTCCTCGCCAGAAACGAAGATCTTCGCGTATCCAAGCTCGACTCATGCTATGGACAGATAAGCACATCTTTACACCATAGCAAACCATGCTCATGACAACTACTGCAGCACGCACGTGAAAGTGCTTCAATTGGCTGTGTACCTCCTACTAATCTCTCGAACGAAGACATCAACAATCGAAGTCCCGCTAGCCGACGCTCTATCAACGTCGGCTCTGTAGGTCGGGTATTTAGTGTACCACGCTGAGTGTATATCGTTGAAGTAGTTGTGACAGTTGCCGTGGTAAACATGAGCCTGAAGCAGAGCGATACCACTCCAAACGGATCACAAGAGCCGCTGTAACATAAAAGAGAGAACGTACCAGGCCCACTTAAGGGGGTTGCCTCGGTAGAAGTGGAATGCCGTGATACCTAGACATGACGCGAACTGCTGGACCGCTCGTCGGTTCCCGACCCAGGTTACCAATATCTCCGTGATCGGGTAGAAAGAAGAACTCGAAATTTTCGCCTCGAACCTTGCCCTTGATGGAGCACCAGTCTTCTGGATCACGCCTGAACTGGTATCTCTCACCCTTCACACAGCGCAAGGATCCCCTGCTCACCTCCCAGTGCCTCGAAGGTCCGGAGAGATATCCTGGCCGATTCGACCTCTCTGAGAAAATTCGAAGGGACACTCCGGAACACGGCGAATCATTGCGGGCTTCTACTTCCAGTTGCGGGTGCGTCTGCCCAAGGGAAGCTCCTGCCGAGGCCAAACGGGCATCCACGCCACCTATCTCCAACAGAGCAATGAACACCCAGAGAGCAGGAGGGAACATCATCACCATATACAGTACGTGCTACTGTGAGAAAAACTGACCGTGAGTATGCGGTCCCGCTTCGCAGGGAGGAGACATCGCTCCATGGGGAGGAATGAAGTCATGTGCTCAAGCCGTACGACCATCTTCAGTGTGCAATGAACACAAGGTTAGCGAGAGGGCGCCGGTGTTGCCCCGTAGGCACGCTGGCGCAGACTCAGCCACCACCACTGACGAGTATTGACGCCACCTACGCAAGGCAGCCGAGAATCAATATTCATACTCATGGAGATCGAGTAGGATGACTCAAGGCGACGAGGGCAGCAAATGTTTTTTCCCGACTCGCCCGCTGAGGCGAGGATGCAGGAGAACCCCCTGAGTATCCTCGAAGAGCCAAATCATGAAAGCGATGCAGCGCGCTGTATTTTCAACCAGGTCTGTGTATCTGAATATCCTATTATTAGAACTCAACTCCCAGCATAGATCTTCAAGTACATCCACACACAACAGCATGACAACAGCATCGCGAGACAAAGCGGAACCTCCGCTTTCCTCGTCCTCACAGTCCCTAGCACATAGCCAAGTCGAGCACACTCTGGACGAAGGCATCGGCGATCGGCGCTCCTCGAGCCGCTGCTTGATCAACAGCAGCTTTGTATTTCTTGCTCATACTGTACCATCCCGAGTGTATCTCACCCACAAACGCTTCACAACCGTCGTCGTAGTTAGCAGTGGGGACTTCCCCAGGCATCATTCTGACCCTGATCAAAACGCCATCGTCAAGTTGGATGGGGGAAGCGATCGCAGCGTGCTTCATACATCGTACAGGGAATATTCGCTAGGTTTCGCAGTACAAAGGCCGCCGGCTGTGTCGGGAAGTTCCAAGCCTAACGCTCAGACTAGCATCGATGCATCTTCATTCGCGAGGAGATTTGATACTCTAAGTGGAACACCTAGATCGCATAAAAAATCTACATCGAATCGTGATACTCGATCATAATAACCGAAATGTATCGCTCAGCGTAGGGGCCAAGGTATCTTGGCCTCTATGCTGAGCGAGGGGGAAACAAGTGAGAAAAGACACTCAGAATCGAGGCGCCGGTGTGAGTGCGGTAAAGTTGCGTTGATCCACTTCTACACTTAAGCAAACCTAACATCCTAGACCACACCGGAAATCAGTGCGAGGAGGGAAACGTCTAACTGCAGAGAGCAGCATCCGTGCCCTGCGGTCCGGCAAGACTTCACCAATTCACACTCACTTCTTAAGACAGGAAGTGTCGCCATTGTAATAATGGACGACCGTGTCACCATCTTCGTTCACGCGCATGTACATCGTCGAGTCCCTCCCGTCGATCTTGCCCTTCACCAAGCACCCCTCCACAGCGTCCTCCCTGAAATGCTGATAACGGTACCTCTGGCGTGGGCCCACTCCTCCCTCACCCTGCATTCTCCACGAGATGAGCAGGAATGCCTAGCTTGATTCTGCTCGCCTGAGTGCAACTCCAAGTCGCCGAATCAAACTTCGATCTCGGGCAGTCCCCTGGAGGCGAAATCCTACCTCGAGGGGAGGGACTCGTAGGCTCCCGTCGACTCGAAGCGCCGCGGTCCGCGTCAGGCGGGCCAGAGCGGACCCCAAGCAGACGAAAAAGACGGAGGCGACTTTAACGAGCATCGTCGCAGATATCAGAGTGATAAGACCGCTGCTCGAAAATGCCGCTTCGGCCCAGCGTTACTCTTGGCTCTCTTCTTTGATTGGAACTCGTCACTTGAGTGACCCCGACGGATACACCTCGGACAGTACAACATGCCAACAAACGATCGGAGCGAGTCGATCACAAATCAGAGGGTTTCTATCCATCTTGCGTTCCGCATGACGCGGTTCTGAGCATCCATCCGCGATCTGTACTTCTCGAAGAACGTTTGAATAAAAACATTGGTGATGGACGCCCCGTCAGCCGCTGCACCGTCAACTGCGGCCCGGTACTTCTGGTCTTTCTCGTACCAGTCGGAGTGTATGTTGGCGTAGTACGCACGGCAGTTGTCATCGTAGGCATGAGGGAAAGCCCCCTCTGGGAGAATTCCCTGACTGAAAATGACACAGACAGCGACACCTCAGGGAGGCATACAGCGAACACGAGGCTTACTCATCGAGTGCGGGCGGGTCGCCTGTGTACAAGTTGAAGAGCGTGTTACCAGCGTCATGGTGCTTCAAGTAGACCCCGGCGTTTTCGCCGCCCACGTTGCCCTTGATGGAACACCACCGACCATGGACGTTCCTGAGAGAATGGATCGGAACAAACCGCAGCAGCAGTAGCAGCAGCAGTAGGAATCTCCACTCACTCACCTCCCAAAAAACCGAGTAAGGGTCGGTGGAACTTCGTTTCCAATGGTCTCATCCTGCAAGTAAGAGCATGGCCCTGGTGCACACCGCCATCGATGCTCACCTCCAGCTCAGGGAGCGTCTTACTCTCCGGACTACTACTGCGAAGAGAGGGGGCGGGGCCGTTCGAGCGGCCTTCGACGCAAACGGTCTTCAGCAGAGCGAGATAGGTGAGAGCAGCGGGAATGAACATCATGGAAAGCTGAAATGTAATGCAACTGCGGAGAGCTTGATGTCCCCTACTAATCATCAGTAGTTTCTAAAACAGTGATGGGGAGGAACAAGCGGGGCATGCTGCCTGCGTCTACGATACGGGCAAGTCGGAGGGTTTTCGAAGGGACGAAAGACCCTGTTCCGGACGACCGTGCCTTACGGGGAACGAGGCTGCCTCCTGTCTCGCTATGACCGAGTTATGGTGATAACCTAATGATGATGAGCTGAGTGACGGAGGCCTCGACCAAAGCTCCACCAAGTTCTGGAAGTAAATTTACAATGCACGAGCGTCGATCCATCCCTTCCGTGGCACTCGACAGCTCCTTCGTGAGGACAAGAACATCCCGTAATCATGCACTCCAAGCAACTCTAGAGTCTGGAGCGAAGATTCAGTAATTCCACCTTACCACTAGACATACTCTATTCCCAGTTGGTGTCTTCTCACGAGCTCCTCAATAAAAACATCAGCCAAAGCTCCTCTTCTCAACTTAGCTTGAGCACATGCGACCCTGTAATAAGCGTGCTCGCTATACCAGTGTGAGTGAATACTGCCGAGGTAGGAGTGGCAGTCACTGTCTTGGGCACGATGGAAGTGTCCGAAGAGCATCCAAGTACTGAACAAGGAATACACTGTTATTCTCCAGGTCTCTGATGTGGCTGTATTTGGCCGAACGGGTAGCAAGAGCGATGGATCGCACAGAACGGAGAGTGCTTACCGGGAGTACGAGGGAGGGTCACCGACGTAGGAGTTGATAACCATAGAGGTTCCAAGCTGTTGAATACGCAGTTGAGTCACTTCACCGTTTGCCACTTCACCATTGACAAAGCACCAGCTTCCGTTCAATCTGGCATGAATAATGCTAAGATGGTCCACTTTCTCAGCTCACCTACCCGCGCCCGTGAGGTGGGATATCGAAGTCTCTCTTGACGCGACTTGCCTAGGTAGATATGACACGCGATTCAACAGGGAAGACGCGCACCTGCGCCACTTACCTCGAGCGGCGGCGCGACGAGCCCGTTTCCGCTTTTGAGGGCTCGAATCGGCCCGGCTGCTGCATGGGTCGACTCCAGCAAAGCGACGAACACCAAGGCTGCCGGAGCGAGCATAGTGAAAAGATCCTGATGTCCTGATTCGCGAGATTTCCACTCTCAACTCCGCAGAGCACAACGAAGTCGTCTTGAATGAGTGCTCTCTTCTAATCTGTTGGAGAGCCGAGAGCAAGTGAAATTTGGCCCAAATAGGAGCGAGAAATGGCCAAGACACTCCGTGACAGTACTGCAGGAAAGATGATGAGTACACAGTCGCGCGTTACGCCCTGGCAGAAGACCAACACTGAAATAAGCTCTTGGTAACATCCACATACTCTTATACACATGTAGCATGACAGGCTCGTAATAGCGTGATAAAAAGGGGATTTGAAGGAAGAGTGGTATTCGGACGATCACTGACAGAACGCCCTCCTGAGAGCCTCACGTACCGCTGGGCTGCGGGCTCGATCCGCGGGCCATGACCATTGGCCATCCTGTCCTGAGTCGTCCGTAGCAATTTCTCCTCCCTGGTCGCGAATGCTTCCAAAAGAGTGATTGGTAGTAAGATTCGTCCGTTGCAAGCGTCACATCGTGGACGGCTTGAGCAAGTTCTTGGCAAGTGTAGGAGTTGTCCCCATAATATGGAGTGTCGATCTTCGCCTCCAACTCTCCCCTACAACAACAGAGTGGACAGCTCCGAGTAGGGGCGAGGACACGATCGACCTACGTCCCTTTCTAGTGCACTTGGTAGCAACGCGGTTCAGTTTGTTGACAGAAAGCTCGACCTCCAAGTCGTCGAGGTCCAGGAGACATTTCCACCAACTTCGCGCGCATGGGCCTGAACAGCACCAGTGCAGCCTCCGCCACACCAGCACTCCTAGGCTACTACCGGGATCGGGCTGGAGGGTGACACTGGAGAAGGGCTGCGACGGATGCCCGACTTCACACCGATGGCGACAGAGGTACCCACAGTGAGGAGAGAGGTTACGAGGCGCATTACCTTACGGATGGATCGAGAACCCTATCATCAAGCTCTGGCAGCAGCACAGCGGCTGCGCTATCGCAATCAAGACTCGTGATTTGAGATTACACACAGCGAAGGGGGGCGATGAGCTTCTAGCGAAGGTGTTCCTTAGCCGGAATTTCTTTTCGAGCTGTGATAAGATCGGAAGATCTGTTCCGCTCGAGATCTGCCACCGCTCGCCCACAATGACACGGGCAGGGCGAAGTTGACCGAGTGCGACAGAGCCGACGGTCTCACCGCTGTCAGCGGAGCTTCGGTGGGTGATCAGGGGAGCTTTGGTGGGCGACACCAGGCACGGACCGTCCGTGACGGACGGGTGGAGTAACTCAGTTTAATCGCCGTGGCAGTCGAACGTTATGGTTCATTGACATCATCGATGGTTATCCACGGGGTGGGCTTCCACCAGCGTTATGCTAGCTATGGTAATAAGAACACCGTCACCCTGTGGTGGGGTTGCCTTGCTTGGAGATAACTCCCAATGCTATCGCCAATCTCGAGTGCTCGGCATCATCGACTTCCCTTGTATCAAACTATTGATGAAAACAACAACATCGCTCCCTCTGCTGATAAAACGTTTGCCGCAGCGTGACAGTATCATCAGGAAGCATCGACCATCTGCTCATCGTCGTCCTCCACAACCTTCCTTCCCGCCGCGACTTCGCGTGCCTCGTTCGCGCACTCCAGAGCCACTTCCGGAATCCTGACAAGAAACCTATCCCCGTCCACCAGCTTCGGATCGGGTGAAGTACACCCAAAGTCAAACACAAACGGCCCATCAATTCCCACGCGGAGAGAGTGAGAGAGAATGACCCCGGATGGTAGCCTCGGCGCAGCTGACCGCAGTGCCGAGAATCGAACCACCCTGATGCCTTACAAGAAGTCCTTGCCCTCCAGTCCTCTCCGTCGAGCGGCATCAACCACGGCTAGCATCGAGTCCACTGTTACCTCGGAGAAAGAACTGCCCAGGGCCTCAATCTGAACATCACAGCTCCATCATCATCGTCACCCGCGCTATCACTACGATCTAATATACTCGAGAATCTCACGCTCACGGAACGGCATCTCCCAACGTACGCATGCACAGAGGAGAGATATGGCCTGTCTCGACGCTTGGTCAACCTCCTGGAACCTACAACAACACCACTCGGTTGAGACATCAATGGTGGTGATGACTAGCTGACCCCTTCTCTGTTTGTGTGAAGTTAATAGACTGAATATGCCCGGACTGCTTCGGCCTCATACCCACCCAAATCCAACCGTTCAGGCCAAGTACAAGCTGTAACTGAGGAGCAGCACGGATGGCGTTGCCACGTCCACGCAGAGAAGAAGACAGCAGCCGAGGCATCATCAAGTTTTCACCAATGTGCGCTGTCAACACAACACAATCGAGCTAAGCTCATACCATTAGTAAGTTACAACCACCGTCTCTACCACTCCTCGCTCAATCTAGTTCCCAATGAGCCCAATCTACCTATGTTGCGCTCTACTACTACACCCCTACAACGAGACAGTGCAAACGTCCCACTTACATGATCGAAGGGTGCTGGGAGATTCTCAACAATATGGGAAGACTGTCTTCCTCACCAGGGAGGAGGACACTACCGAGAAGCATGCCTTCGACTGGTTCAGCAGCTGCTGCTCAGCCTTCCTACCTCGCACCATCTGGCCATTATACAGTTTGCCGTACTTAGCACTTCGAGTATGCAAAATAACATCTCCAGTGTCCGATACCACTTTCTGAATCTGAAGGGTGAAAAAGAGGTGAGACCCATAACGATGACGCTAAGAGCGGTCTCAACGTCTGGAAGAGAAGGTCGAAAATCTCAATCGTAGTATTGGCGTGGCAGCCAGCGCCTCCTGTGCGAAGGAACGTGATGAAAATACCATGTACAGCCCAACGTATAGAGGAAAGCTCCAACCAACGGTAACAGCGAATAACATGGGAGAAGCTGCGAAAGCCCCGAACATCGAGAGTAGCTTCGCAAACAGTCGATCCTGCCCGCCGAAGTTCTCTCGAAAGCTGACAAGTCTTACTTCAGCGCTGACGAGGTCGCCCTTCAGTGAACATGGCCCGCATGTTCATCCGGTCGGTATCAGTCCGACGACGTTGCTCTCCTTGCGGAAGGTTAACACCACCAATGGGCAAGGACGCCAAAGATCCTCCTCTGAACGTAAAATGCCCTACCTCAGGATCGATCCTTAGACCATCGGCTTACCCGCCATAGTCCAGCATCCATCTATCTCCGCCCACCTCAGCGACCCGTCCGACGATAACGTCCCCGACCTCCCCCGTATACCGACTCTGAGATCAGACTTCCCTCCACGACGCCCTCGACGAGCCCTCTCCCCAGTAGTACTTTCAAAGGGCGTATGTACAGCAGCTTATTGACTCTCTCTAAGATCCCTCTGACAGTAGCAACCAGCTTGCCGTCGACGGGGTCAACTAGAAGGCCGCGACCCTACACCATCGAACCCCAATCCGCCCGGAAAACCGCGGCATGCCAGCGTTGGTGATACTAATTTCAATACATTCCGTCGTCGACGTATCGAGACCGAGCCGCTCAGTGATCACAGAGGTACACTCATCACAGCAACTCGAAGAACGAACCACAACACACTGAAACGTCCAAGACACCATTCTTTCAGGACCGAAATTCACGCACAAAAAATCCGAGTAGGAACACCCAAGCCATAAGAACAATACATCCCACATATCTGAGCTCGGCATCCTACCGCCCTCTAGGGCGTCATCTCACACAAAATACAATCCTCAGCTAAGATGCCGTGAGGCTACGGTGGGTTATTAATGATAGACTCACGACATGCAAAGTCCCGTTCATCACCTCAGTCACCCTCACGTGTTTGCGTCGATTCTACACTCTTGCTTAGCCAAGCCACAGGCATAGGGCCCCTTGCCCGATCCATCCAGCCCTCCTACTACCTTCAAGAAGCCCTTCTCAGCATTGATCACATCCCCCGGCAATACCAGCTGCCTTTGGTACATCTGTTGATGATGCGCCGAGTCCAGCATGGACATCGACACTTCCCCATTAGTGCTCTCCTCGGCCTGCCTGTTGCCCGACTTTATCGATAGCATCACGCGATCAACAGGACAACCTACGCACCGAGTACTCTTCCCGGAAGGAGGACGGCCGAGCCGCACAACAGCCAGCCCTGATCCGCGATATGCTCGCATGCCATCAGAAATGGTGCACTCCCCACCGAGCCCGCTATTTTCCCCTACTTTAACGAGACACTCTCTGGCTAGAAGCTTCATTATCGAATACCATGTCATATAACACAGAGTATGTCAGTCCATTGCCCATGGTCCCCCTTGCCCGACCCTGTATCATCCTGCTGACCATCGTAAGGGTTAGAACCGAAATATTTGTGGTAACTATATACAACCTCATTACTCCCTGGCTATTAACAGAAGTCCCGAATTCGTCATAGCGGCCGAATTTGCTAAAGTCAAGGACGAAGGCATCCCACTGTTATTCACCACGGCTGAACGCCTCTAGAAGTTCTCCCCTCTCAAGCATTACCTTCGAATGTCCCGCTTATCCTTGTCCATCGCTGGCGGCGTGAACGCTGCACAATCAAAACAGATATACCCGAAGGAATAGATGTACTCAAGCATTACTGAGCCCTCCAAACCTGATGAACCCGTCGAAAGCCATCAGGCACCACGACCAACGTCGTGCGAAACGACTTAAACTTAATGAGCCTGAAAATCTCTAATTTTTTATAGAGATGGGGATAGAGGGAAACAAAATATATGTTTCAGGAGAATAGAAAAACAGAATTTCTATAGTTTTTAGAAGAAGCCAGGAACCTTTTAAAGCCCAAAAATATGACCATTATTGTTCTTTCTCATCAGCTGTGGACTGAACTCCAAATGCAGCATGTCGGGTGGATCCTCCCGCAATATCCGCTCCGCCCCTCGCAACACCTGCCATGGCAGTACCATAACTTGTCAAATATACATCTAATCGAAAACACAAAAGCGCGCGCCCTTACCTGGTATTCATGGCCCTGCACATCTACCTTCAACAGTGTTATGTGCTCCTTTATCAAACCCGGGTCGTCCAACCGATACGCCTGCGATGTGACCAGCTCCCGCCGAGCCGCATTTCATCCAATCGTACAGGCACGTCAATTGAGTACTTGTCAAAGAACTCCTGACTTCGCCACGGTGGCGGCGCCCCTACTGTATCTACCATGAACATCTCTACTACCACAAGGGAAGCGTTGACCCACCCTGCTGGCTCGACACACAGCCCTCCTTGGACTGCTGCTTCCAGTGGGCACACTCTAAGTGCAGCTTAACCGTACCTGAATATCCCGAATGAATCGAAGGCCTCGGCAGGCAGGAAAGGAGTACTAACATATTATAATACAAAGAAAAATATGGTATGCAGTATCACATAAATTTTCTTATCGCATTTAATATGTTAAAACTCATGACAGCTACCGGTCTTATCAGTGATAGCTGCCTGATGGAACTCCACGATATTCTCCATATTCCGTTTCTTAATAGCCTTCATTATTCTAGCTTTCTTCGCCGGAGTTGGCTCGAACGTGTAAACCTGCCGCGCGGCACACTGCTATCCTTCAACTCACACTGAGTTCACCTTCTTGGCATGAATAAATTGCTTCAACTCTTCGCCCAAGTACGAGCCTACCTCTACAACTACAGCGTCTTTGTAACTGCTCAGCAGGAACCTCATTCCACCAGATACACCAGTGTCCATTCGCACGCCCGAAACGAGGCACAAGCTGCTCCGAACGGACGCACAAAGGCCTAGATATCTGCGTGAATCTCCCACAGCGTATGAATCGAGGGTTTTATGGTACCTCCCTTCTTCGGGGTTGCCAAGGGACTACCTGTCGATCAATTTTCCCTTAGATTGGCAGTCATAGTTGGCAAGCCTGAGCATGTCGAACATCCGCATGTGTCGCCTTTTCGCGTCCACCAGGCACTTCCCACCACCATTCGGGCCTCCCCCTGAACCTCCTGACGAAGCGACTCATCAACAGAGCACCCATAGACGAGAGAGCGGCAGCCCGCTAGGCGATTCATCTGTGAGATTTAGTACCAGTGGATTTCGCTTCCACTAACTGTCGGCGGAGATCTGCTATCAATTGGTCTTTAGAACCGGTCGCGGAGGGACTGATGCAGAAACAACAACGAAGGTCACGGCAAGAAACAAGGCAAGTTGACAAACTAGGGTCAAGCTAGAATATTCGAAGCACGGTTACCCGTATTACCTCTCCTGCCGCCCTCAGCTCAGCACTATCCTCGTCGGGCGTCGAGAGGGCCCCACCACGGAGAGTACTACTGGGGAGCACAACTACAACACGAGAAGATAGAAGGAAGGCGGGTTGGTCCTCTGCTGCTTGACGTCATCACCATTGGGCTGGGTTCTGATAGCCGGCAGCAACAGTTGTACAGCCTGCATGCAAACTCCCCCCATGGCAGCAGCGAAGATGAGACTGACCTTGAAAAGAGAAGAGCCATCAACGGCCCCCAAGCAGACCGGCTCTATCGTGCAAAACGAACGTAAACAGAAGATGACTAACCGGTGAGATATTAATTGAACTTGAAGGGTCTTAAGAACGAGGGCTAGAATCAGACCACTGATTAGGTCACACGGTGATACGGTGCTGTTCGACCGTGCCCTACCAGACTATACCCTCCAGAGAGAGAACTAGATCGCCGCAATCTACTTGAACTACTGGGTATGGGCATGCAATATTAATCAACTACTGTGGGGTCGGACATAACCATCGCGTAACATGAAGATGCTTCAGGTGCGACGTTGAAGCGAGACTGACAACAAGAACTCTCACTGACCGATATGAGCGATGAGGGCAAACGCTTTTCAGTCCATACTTCACGTCTGCGAATCTGCTCGAGTGGGGAGACAACTATGCCAAAATCTCGAATCGCCTACTCCGCGCAGGTTCGATCCCGGCAGACGTCAACATTATCGAACTAGCTACTTCTGCTAAGCTTCCTGCCTCGTTGTGACTTATTATTAACTCAAAGGCCACTCACTATGTACAACACAACGAAGTCTACTTCGACGATGTGTCGTCGAAGGATTCGTTCAACAGAGAACAATGGGACTCCAAATGGCTTCCGAACAACTCCAGGCCATCCCGTACGTGCGGGAGACAACGTATCGATCTGAACAGCAGGACACCCATCCGAGAATCGCTCAAGCGTGCTGCCGTCACGGTTACGCTATCATAACTTCTTCGAGCCCCGACCATGAGACCGTGAGGAGAACCCTTCCGTACCTACACAAACGCCACCATCAGCGACCTCATGGCCGCTTGCCGGTCGAAACGGCTTACATAGGAACTCGCAGGCGTGACACTTGGGTATGGTACTGAGAGGCTAACACACCGGGTAAAAACCGGAGGCGTCACGAGGGCCATCTACCTCGCCTGGAGCCCCTCACAAGCCGGCGACACTTCTCGATCGGTCACAAAACGGGCTGGCCCACCCGGGCCTATCGTCAGCGCCTCCTCTCCAGGCGAGCTGAGTAAGACCGAAATAGTCTACACGCTACACTCACATCCGGCAAGCTGGAAATATACGGTCGAGCAGGCGGGTTTGACTCACATGCTTCCCTCTTGATAAGGCCCTGGCAGTGCCCGGGCATGGGCCTCCGAGGTCCGGTAGTCTCAAGGAGCGAATAGGCAACGATACCTTCGCCATTGGTATCATTCGAGCATCCACGGAAGCAGCAAAGAAAGTCGCTTCAGGATCGCTTCGTTCTCGCCCAGCCATCAACGACGATTGACTCACACAAATCAAAGTGAATGTGAAATGATGAACAAGTCAGTCTATAGGCCCCTGGGTTTGGTCGGGGGTCGGAACGAGACCGTGGGCGCTGGCTGCGCTGCTGATGGCGCTTCCTTCCGGCCCTTCCCTTCTGACGCTGCTAGAGCGCAGAACGCCAGGGCAGGCGATTCGTTATAGAGTCGAGGCTGAGATCGACCACCGTCACTGCACCCGCAGCAAGCGATATCTTACGTGTGTGTATTGTTCAGTGGGAACCGTCAAGTCTTCATCTCCGCTCGTGTCGTTACCGCGGCCACGGACCTGAGTGGCGCACATGCCCGAGGTCCCGGGTTCGATTCCCACGGCGGGCATTTCAACCATCGCGTTCACTCACCCCAGAGAGGTCCTTCATGAGGGGCTGTATGTTTTTATTGGATAAATAGAGTTGCTCGTCACCGCCGCAGTCTTCCTTTAGAGACCGTTCAGCATTGATGCGAGTCCCAGCCAGCCTAACACGAACTCATCCACCACCTCTCTACGCAATAAGCGCTCGCCCAAGTAGTCGATTTATACTTCCCTACTTCTCCCGCTTCTCTCTCCACACCGCGTGAAGATCTTTCAGCAGCTGTGAGTTTGGGTTAAGCAATGACTGCACTTCTGCCCATGAGCTCACCTAAACAACACTCAACCCCATTCAACCCTGGACGCCGATGACTCGCCATCCACCGCGCCGCGCGGTGCCGTTTTCTCGTCATTTAGTCTCACGAGTTCTCTAGCTGTGTAAAAACGGATCGTTTTTCGAACGAAGAGTGTGAGCAAGCGGTGTCGAATATCGATTTGACATTCTTGTCGCGCTAGTTTATAATGAGTTTTTCTTCTAGGGCACTTTGTAGTTTTAGCACACCTTGCGCCGCAAGGGAACCGAGTTCACCTGCCATATCTCCGGTGTTGAGGGATCGGCCGGGTGAGTTAGCAGGAACTCGCGGAAATCGTCGCATGCCTGACGAGAAAAGCTGCATCGTAGCCGAGCTGATAGCCTCCTACTTTTAATGCAGCGTCGCTGTCACCGGGTATAAAGTTTTCAGCAATAGTGTACACAGGGCTCCGGCTCGGTACCTGAGCAGCGTGAAACGGCATAACGCCTCAGGTTGAACGACCGGCCCTACCAGCGTGTTAGTGACCCTCAAGCGCTCGAACATACGATTGAGCCAGTTGAGATAGAAGAGGTAGGTGTCCAGATGCGAACCGCTGTGAATCCACATGCCTGATGTAAACCCGGCATGTTTTTTTCGACTTCACCGCGCGACGCCCTACAGGAGCCGCCGGGTTTGAGGAAATCGAGCATGAGCAGGAACTGGTTCCTGCACACCTCCACCGACTTCTTCGCAGTCACATAAGGATCGTCGTCTCTGTTGCACTGGCCCACATCAATAACAACACCTACCACTCTCAATGCAACGACGGGAAGGATCATTACCACTGAGGACATACCTAAGTTGATGAAGTCCAGGGAGTGCTTCTTGAATCCCCGGCTCTCCAGTGCCGAGGCGATACGCTTGTAGGCGCCGTTCTCGGCTAGATCCGCACATTCGAACTCCAGGGAGGGGTTGTGGTACCTCATCTCAAGGCCTGAGAAGATTCCTCAGAGCTTGCTGAGAAGGCAGGAAGAACCGCCGCTAAGTGACATGAGTGCAGTGTCACTGAGTGCCCCGCAGTTGACCACGCCATTTCCCAGGAGTCTTCATGAACTGTCACTTCCGTTCCACATATTTGATTTCAACTCGAGCGATATTTTCACACTTCCGTTCCACATATTCCCACGTCAATCGTTTCATTTCTAGCAAGCCCCGCACCGAAAGTCACGGTGTAGCGGAATCCCCCGCTTACCTCCATCTTCGGGCGCTAATGAGAAAGCATGACCCTTGGTCCAGTGCAGGGAGGTGAGCAAGAATTTACCTATAATGTTCAGAAAGCACTACGATATCGCAAAAGATTCCCACGCGCACAGCAAAGGTTTGTGGTATGAAGGTTGCCTACTCATTCCTCCCGGAGCCGAGCCGATATCCACAAAGATCTTTCTCGGGGCATCCTCGAGCTTGTCGGAAGCAGCGGAGCGAAGCGGCAGCTTCATAAACACCTCCGGACACATCTGGGGCAACCGCCCCCTGCAGCACAACGCAGCATCAAAGGCGTTCACGATGGCCGGAAAGTTACCTGTAGAATTCGAAATATTTTTTCTCCTCCGGGGTGAATCGAACCCGCGTGGCCTTCTGAGTATCCAGGGCTTGGTCTTCGAAATTCTTCTTCCTCCGGTTCCACAACAGGGTCACTGCTCTCGATTGCCAACTAAGAATAGAGGAATCACAATAGTAAGTAAACTCAGTGCATATTATTCACTGGTTACTCATACCACATTTTTCGATACTCGCGGATTGAATAGTAATTACCATTACGATGATTCTAATAGTAATTACTATTTCACACAGGACAACAGCCGGCGTATTGGAACGCACGTTCTAATACTGAATTTATAATACTACGATCCTGAAGGTCGGGCCCTCTATCGCGCTAAGTTCATACAAACTTATAAGTATGCGTAAGGAATAGGGAATAGGGAATAAATATTAATACTAATAAGCGTTGCCAACCACTATAACGTCCACTATCGAAAACGGGTAAAGAAGGACGCGGCTGCACCTACCCGAGCTCCTTCTCGTCGCATAGATCTCGGAACTCAGAGTCGTTGTCCTTCAACACAAGCTCCATCTTTCTCTCTTCCGACCGCCCTACATGCAAACCAGTCAGAAAGTCGTCAAAAGGCGCGTCCAGAGACAAAGCGGAAAGGCAAGAACTTCGTCGGCGCACTATGAACAAGATACGTTAGGGACGCCAACTGGACACCGGCCGAACCATTCTCACCACCCCAACCTACCATACGGAGTCTCGAGAGTCTCGCTTCTCATGATCATCTTCACCATCGCTCTTCTTCGGCCCCAGTTCCGGGCTGCCGAGGATGCTGCCGTGGCTGGACACCGAGGGCGGAGCAGCGTGGCCTTCGGGAGTGGACGAATGAGCCTTTATACTCACTGCATGCTTAGAGGGCATGGTGGGAGTCACTAAACGAACGGATCGCACAACCACCACGAAAAACGAAAATCTAGTTTTTTGGAATGTTCTGAACTTCTTCTTTGTTTCGGAATGAAGTGTAGCAGCAATGATAGTGCGACCGGTAAGAGGCCCATGAATGTTGTAATACAAACCATTAAAATAACAAGAAGGGGCTCAGTCTGTACCGCTGAGGCTTTTCCGTCGGGGACTTCTAAGCGAGAGAAACACGGTTGAATTTCGTGGCGCGTGACGGAGTGCTCACCCAGCCGACTTTTCCGAGTTAGTCTCGGGTGATGCGATGCTGCCCTCTTTCCGAGCTTCGGAGGCTTCCTCCAGCTCCTCATCCTCCTCGCCCACGAACGCTTGACTGGTCTCCAACAGCACCTAAATGGTCTTCACTATGACTGCAAGCACAACGTAAAAATACATAGCAGATCGTAGGAGACAGGTCAGAAACTCACGTGGCCTTGATATCGAGTACTCCAGTTCCTGGACGTATCCAGTGCCACGTCCGACGGATACAGCGACCGCTTTGCATTCGCCAAGGCCAGCCGTATGTCCGCCTGTGTTGGAAGTATACGACTATTCGTACCTAATGCCAGCAAGACCATCAAACACACTCTGCGGCGTGCAGACAACTGACCGTAAGTAACGTGTGCTGGCTGCTGCTGCTGCTGTTCGGGATCGGACGGCCGCTCCTCCCGAGGGCTCTGCTCCCCATCCGTCGAGGCCCCATCCTCACCTTGGGACAGCACCTGCAAAGCAGAACATCTGGCAACCCCAAGCATGGTGGACGAATCGAGGCCCGACAAAATGTATCGGAGCAGAAGAAGCGTCTCTTCGATTGTAAACGCGGCGGCCTCACTTTCAACCTTGCCCATCTCAATGTCATCAACTTTAGGAGGGGATGCTTCAACCCATTCAAACTCGAACTCCCGCCAGGTGAAGGCGGAGGTGAGGAGAATGGCGAACATGGCCATCTCTATGCACACGACGAAGGCGCTCCACTTGATGCCGATCGCTTCAGCATCCTTCGAGAAAATGAGGTCGAAGAAGTACTGCTGCCAGAAAGTGACGAAAATGACCAACTTCACCGAGACGAATTTCGCCAGGGGCCGTTTGTCTCGCAGACTCGGATGGCGCCTAGAAGATATGTACAGAAGGCCCAAGGCATATAGTGCAACCTGACAGGTGCAGGATTCGAACCAGGGACCTCTGGATCCCGAGCGGGACCTACCGAGTATGATAAGTTATAAGCGACCTCCCGAATGATAGTCCACACTTTATCATCGCTCTGTCCCAGAATGTGCATTAACTGAGAGAAAATGAGTCACGCCTCGCTCTCGCTTACGAATCACCCAGGTTCGATCCCGGCGGCTTGCAAACTCACAATTTCAGTGACCGTCATGACCGGCTTCAATACGACAAACTGAAGCACGCATCTCTTCATCCCCCTGAGGAACTCCGACGTGAGGGCAAGATTCCCAAAACACTTGTTCAGTGGCCACGGCTGCTGGATGCCATCCGGCGCTGTATACTGCGTACCTGGTCAGCAGAATTTAGTGGCGCGTGACGGAATCTGCGGCTCCGATGCTTGTCACTCACTTTGTATCCAATTGTGCTCGCCGCCAACATACGTGAGAATCAAGCAGAAAAAGGAGTAGACCACCACCGCTTCCCATATCTCCGGTATGGACTCCAGAAGCACCCCCAGGTCTACGTTCGACAGGCATACCGCAAGGAAGGCCCCAGAGGCGTACAGGGGGGCCACCAAGACCTAGAAGCAAGCATGGGCAAAGCAACGCTCCGCTAGCAACGAGCTCACAATGCGGATGATGTGCATTTGCAAATCCTCTCTGGAGTAGTTCAATAAATGTTGGAAGCAATTGTAGATGGTCACCAGCCACGCAAGCAGCATCAGGCCCAAGGCAAGCAGGACGGCTGGGTAGCTCGTGATGAAGGCAGACGAGCTGGACAAGGGGCTCTCGGTGGGCGCAGGGATGGTCGGAGTATCCGAGGTTAGGATATCATCCATAGAGGGCGAAAAGACAAAATGCTGCTCGTAAGCTTGAAACCGGCAACTCGGCGCGATGAGTTGAAGTCAGAATACTCACTAATAATACTACACCAAAAAGGCAGCCACAGTGTACATGCTGGTGGGTCATTGTTGCCTACAGCCCTCCTCGCCCCTCCCCACCCGCCACCACGTCGATCATCTGGCGGGATGGGTCCTCGCCGAAGGAGTTTAATGCTGTAGCTCGATCGTCTTGCGCCTGGGTGAAGATAAGATACGCTTCGACAAGCGGGCACGAGGCCTACCTTCGGGCTCTCGTCACTGTCCTGAAAATGCCCTGCAAAACTGAAAGAACGAGCCGCTGCAAATTGCAGAGGACCAACAAGGATGTAACCAATACCGACTACTACGAGCGGCGCGCTCGAAAATTACTTTCCGGCCGCCCTGGGAAGATTCCCAGCACATCCAACTCGAGCCGGGTCATCATCACGACTGACAGAACACAGCGTCAAATGGGTAGGAAATAGTGAGGACATTCCGGCCCGTATAATCTCTCAAAGGGATACGAACATGTGCTCATTTTTGCTAGGATCTTTTCCGGCAACGAGATCCATTAGGGAAAGGCTCTACGGAACGCAGCTTCTCGCAGGAAGCGGAGCCCAGCCCCTCACACAATAGCATTCACAATTCCAAAAATGACCCACCCGAAGTGGTAGCGGCTCTCCCCCTCCTCGTCGGTCCTCCCCTCCGAGGGTCCCACCCAGGACCTACGAAAGGCATCGGCGAGTCACACACCGACCAATTGAACCTACTTCCTGCGGATGCAATTGTCCATAGGCCGAGCTAAGATACTTCTGTCGTTGTAGGTTCCTCTGCTCGGCATCGCGGAGCATGTATCGTGCCGAGTTCCAATCCCATTTGAACCTCTCCGTGTAATCGTGATAATGAGCTTCCTCCTTACACGCCCTTATCGGCACTCGGTTCCAGGGGTCCTCTGATCCAGCCAGGCCGGCCAGGCTGGAAGCGTCACTGCGCCACGAAATTCCCCGAAAATCCCACTACCTCCAGGGGTGATTTTCAGTAGATTCACTGAGATCTTCAGAACCGTAGGCCGGCCCCAAACCAGGCGGGGGCATCAAGCCCTCTTTGGAAGGCGCTGCAAGATCCCCTGACTCCTTAGTAGCATCCTGAGCCAATAAACACGGTATTAGTGCGGTAATAAAACGAGCGTGACCGAGGATCGAACCCTACACCTCCCGCTTATAGTACCAACAGCACATCCTGCTCACCTGGACAACATCTTTCAGTACGGCCTCCACTTGTGACTCTATGGCCAAGTCTGCTGACGCACTTGACTCCACCGAGTTCCGCACAATCGACAGCGGCAAGGTCACCACCTGCTCAGTCAAACCAAGGCCCAGCCGAAGCTCCCGTGGGTACCAGTTTGAACCGAACGATGGCTGCGTCGGAGTCCCGAAGGACCTCCACCTCTGGAGAGCCCTCAACCGACGCTTGCAGACGACCTTTCGAGCACACCATGACACAAAGGCCACACTGACCAAAACCCTGGCGCCTCCCCCCTTGCAATACACAACGCCGTCCTTGATAGTAAGATAAGAAACTCTACTAGCACTACGAATAAGCTTTACTCCTGCTGCGCCGCCTCCAACCACTCGGTCACCATCTGTTTCTTCTCCCCGTCGTTCATCTCGATCCAGTCGGACACTCCGCAGGCGCTCAACGTGCATGCCGGCCAAGCGCACCTTCGGTCGACTTGGTCGCATTCAATCCACCATCCGACTTTAACTTACGTGTCGATGCAGCAGTTGGGCGTAGGGGTCCAGCGGCTCCTCCAACCAGGCGGGGCCACAATCAACGTGAATAAAGACGTCTCCAAATTTATCGGCAAAAGACGATCCTTCCCGTAGAACTTAGACACTAGCTCGGCTTTCCAGGTAGGTGAGTAGGTAGTATCTGCCAGCGTGAGACAGATCCCAGGTTCGATCCCTGCGGATGACGTTTCTACCGATCTCGGGTAGAGTTTCCAATATGTCCTCCACCTCTCCTTCAATAGAGCTCACTAGCTCACCAAAAGCTACCGACGACTCCTCAACAGCGGAATCGTCAGCAAGCGCAAAAGACGACCTGAGATCACTACTATAATACACCGCCAGTTCCACCGATCTGCTAGCATATCCGAGAGCCCCGCAAGTTCGCTTGACCCCGTGCATTCCTCGTTTACCAGAAGGAGCCCAACGGTCCGGTAAAAGCCGAGTAATCAGATTGGATGTTTGTGTAACACGGCTCGACTCTCGTGCCCGAACAAAATGCCGAGGCGACCATTTATATCATCCACCACGATGGTCGGCTCGCTTTCTTGGCGACGCAAAAGCATTGCACAGCCGGCGGGAGAATCTACTCCATCGTGCCCCTCCAGAGCATCCCCGACGGCCTACCAGATATTCTGCCAATCTTTGCTCTTCAACCCAGCCCGCGCTACGCAGTCCGGCATCGGTGGTACCTGAAGGAGGGTCAGAAGACACGGGAAAAATCGACCGGTGGTCTGACCTGTGACGACACTTCGGGCTTCTCGCCGTGCTCCAGGACGAAGTTCAGACAGAGCTGCTGCAGCTGGCGCTCCATTTTGGGGTCGTCAAGGCACTGCCACGTGGTTGCCATCGCCAACAGCGAGCTAATCGTTCCAGGCAACTTCCCCTCGGGATCCAGGTTCTACGTGACGGGTAACGGTCCTCGCGTGTACGAGTGGTCGTCGACCATGCCTACCTGCCCGTGGCCGAGGGCAACCAGAGACCAGAGCGCCGTGAGGGCGTGGCTGGACTGGTCTTCCTGCTCCTCCCCTCCGTCGCCATCATCCTCTCTAGCTAGCACGCTATCCAGACTCGAGATGAGCTGGGCTGTCAAGGCCAAGTGGGACGAGCGAGTCGTCGCTTGAATCAGCAGCAACTGCAAGAACAGAGAGGAACCCCTAGCAAGAAAGTCGGCAAAGTAGCAACAAAATCTTGATCAAACAGTTTGGTTCGACCCGAAAGATTGCCTGGGACATCTCGGTCAATCACGATCCCGGCTTCGCGAGCAACTAGGGGAGAGCAAGGTGGAGCTGTCACCAAGCTATGCTCGATCTCGAAGCTCGAATCGAGCCCACCCCGCGGGTGGTGATGAGAGGGTGAGGATCGCAGACTGCCAACAGGACCCCCACTCACGTTGGCTATGTTTTCCAAATCGTCCAGCTGCTGGGCGCAGAAGAAACTCATCAATCGGGAGTATCTGAGGCAATGATTCATAACCGTTGTTGCGCTAATCATGACTGGCATGTGTATGTAATCTCGCCCGTTGCGCGCGCTGGACTTCGGCGAACACAGAAGGCTCTTTCAACAGCTACTATTCTGGAACAGTGATAGATACTCTAAGTGATGTTCCGAATTTTCTGTAGCCGTGAGTGGACCTCAAGGTTGACAACTTGCCTCACGCTACGATGGAGATCCAACTCACCCCGTGCCTCTGCCCGCTCCTAGATTGGCAGCAGCCAGCTCCGGTGTGAACCAACATCCTCATATCGAGTGCCTCCTGAAGGTCTCCCACCCTCTCATCGATAACCTCCTGCACGGCGGTCGCCAGTGGTAAAGAAGACAGCGACAGCTGCGAGCACCCTGAGAGGCCCATCAGAGAACTGCCCGGTACCAAACTTCCACCAGCTCACCTATGATCATAGCAGCCAAGCTCATGAGGGTCTCCCCGTCACTCGGTTTCAAGTAGGAGGCTATGTGAACCTGACTGAGCTGTCACCGATGGCGCAAAAGTCAATCTGGCTACCAGTGCCTCCGCTTCAAGGCAGTCCCGGAGCTTGCTGCTCATCACACCAGGAGCCTCACTAGACGAGGCCAGCAACAGCAATAAACGTACGAATCTGAAGGAGTACTACCAACTTTCCTACAGGGGTCATCCGCGAGTCGTCGAAGACTCGCGCACTTACGTGGCCCTGTCCAAGGAAGGAGCATGCAGTCCTTCCAGTAGGGATATCAGACGTGTCTCAATGGCCGATACCAACTCCGAGAGGCCAAACCTGAAGGAGTAGAGTTCCAATCCACGTTCCCGCGACTACTGTGAAGTATGCAAAATATGCAATAAAATAGTGACAATGCTGAAATAAACTATCGTTCAGACACCCAAGGCGCCGCGTGCAAGGGTCGAACCTTCGCCCACTAGCTTAGCAGTCGACCGCTCTACCGAATTAGCGATATCGACTCAGCAAGCGAGGCTCAGACAATATCTGCACAGCTTCCACATAGCGAGGACACGGGAGAACTTGTAGCCCCACTAGGCGTAAAGAGGTAACTACTGATTCCGAGACAGGAGCCATGCTATCTACTTTCGCGTACACTAGTGGCGCTTCAATGAGCCTCAGGTTCACCTGACTACCCAAGAACCCCTTACCCGTGCATAGCCGACACCGCCTTCATCAATGGCAAAAGCTCTCCTTCCAGACTTGCACTTGGAAGATACTGCACCACCTTCTCATGGAGCTTCACAAACTCAGGATTGTACCATTCCGGAACCCTTCGCTCCGCCCCTTCCAGAGCATCGACGAAGTCCGCCACGGGCGACCCAGCCGTTGACGAGACGCATCTTCGGCCAAGTGCCCAATAGCGCGGCGCACCGGCAGCCGCAGCGAGCATTCTGGCGGGCAGTGGCAGTCGGAAAAGTCGAGTGGTGGGCTCCATTCCCGAAACTGTTCAAAAAACCTGTAGAGGTGAAACCGTAGATGACGAACCGAATTGGATATACTTTACTTTATAAAGAGGGAAACGCGACATGGGAAGATCAGGCCCTGTGCCACGTGGCGGTTGTAACTCCTCATCGCTGCTGCGATAAATCGACCGCCGTTCTCGCGTTGTGTGGCATTGCAGCCTCGTTTTTGCATGCGGCATTTTTACAGATACTACTATTCCCAAACACCGAACTGTAAATATTATAATTTCCGCGCGTGAATGATATGGCATCACACAAGTGCTAGCCCGGCAACTTCACCATCAACAAGTACTACGATAAATTCTACACAGATCGACCGCGGGAGTGCCAATAAAAAACCCTCAGGAGTATCACCCAGTGAGCATACTCAAGCCACCTCTGCTGGTGCCCGGAGAATGCATATTTACCGTAGGCTGTACTAAGCCATGAAAGAGTCTCAAATTTCAGAATCTAGGTCGGCAGCGGATCCAGCGGTCGCGGCAGGGTCGTCAAAGAATCCGCACGACACTAGCATCGCCATTGCCTCATAGATCAATTGGTACTGGCCTGTTGTTTGCACCTGAGTGGAAGAGGAGTCAAAACCACCGCAGGTCACTCAGTCTCGGAACAGCAAGTTTGAACGGCAGGCCCAACACTGTAGAGTGAGATGGAGGTTCCCAGCGACCCCTTCGCGTTTCGAGTACGAGCGTGAGGAACCAATTTTCCAGTTACAACCTTCGTACCACTAAAGTTCCGCTGAGACCATGTCTCCAGAGCCATCCGATGTTTTTCAGCGGATAACCGCCACCCCCCTCAGTTCATTGGGTTGAACGACCATCACGAGGTCCGCCCCATCGCGCCCCAGTACTACCATAAATGCTCGACTATTCCTCATGTCTTCTAGGGTTGCCAAGACGCTGACAGCCGGGGTCCCTCGCTTGTTCTCCTTCTGCTCCATAGCCTCCGAGACGAGCCGCTCCAGGGCTATAAGGCAGCCTGTTCTCCCCACCCCTGCGCTGCAGTGGACTAAAATCGGCGCGCTGGGTGCCCCGCTGCCTCTCAACACTCTCCGACGTGCTGTGTGGAAAACCTGTAAACAATGTTTCGGCTACTCCTTCGACAAAGGGTTTCCTTCCTATGAGTAGAACCAACCGCGCCTTGTATTTTGTCGCCGTGAAATAAAAGAATCGCTCTCCATTGGTCAAGAGACGAATACAGTCGGCCCAATAATTCCAATTTTACGTAAAATTTCGGATTTTTTGGGAAAGTTTTCTTTAACTCCGAATCAGTCGATTTACTACGCTGCGTGCGTCGCAATGGTGAAGCGCGAGGCTGGCAGTAGGAATCCGAGAAATCCAGGAGGACTCGCGAGGGAAGAATGCCCCTGATAGTACTCGGAAAACTCTAACGAATTGGTCAACGTCTGGAGTGCCGTGGTCCGGCCATGATAGATACTGGTACTGAACGACCTGCTTGACAGGAATTGAATAGTCCCCTTCCACGCTAACTTCAAATCTGAACGGTGGCAATGCCCACGCAAGCTCTCACGGCAGAGACGGCGGCGACAATTACACTCGTTTGACGAGGTCGAATTCGCTGCCATGATCATCCTCATCATGAGCAACTGCAGTGCTCCCTCCTCCGTAATGCTGATAAGATTCCTCTAACGCAAGCTTCACTCGCCACGAAATTCCATCGCTCTCAACAACCATACCTGGCCATCATAATCACCCTAGTCCTCCAATCGTCACGCGCCCGGATATTACTTGCTCCCATTGGCGACGGCCAGTATTGCGCACATTTACTCCTACCACCTTCTCGTAGTTGACAAAGTACAAATATAACCTCGCAGCTGATCGACAAAGGGTCGCCCGGTACACTCAGAGAGCCCCAGAACGTCCTGTACGCCCGACTCTCTACTGGTACGGCAGGCACATTCACGCATTGAGTCGACGCACTGCCGAGGTATCACTAAGTGCCCTATCTTCATGCGGATAACATGAGGTGAGGATAAACTTATCATCCGGTTCGGAGCCGAAAACGCCAAGAAAGCAGTTCTTCTCGACCGTCTCTACCAGTGGTTCCGAAGTAGCACTTAACGCCGGCATCACGCAGATACCGTATGAGAGATCCTAGAGAACTATGCCGGAGCCATACATGGGGCAACATCGCGTAATGTTAGAGCGTTTCTGATAGAAGAATTGAATCCGTTGGGATCTCATGGTCGCGCAACTCGCAGGCGTCGGGTGGTCACTCGTACGGACGGGCATGGCAAAGCTCAGCGAGGAAATTTCTCGAACTTTCAAAGGAGAAGTGACACGTTGACGATTCATTCGCTACCATCCCAAAAGTAGATGGCCACCATCGGTCATACCCTACTACTACCCATGGTGCAATATCATGGACCAGAAGTCCAGTGCAGTCGACTGCAACGGCGCCTGTGCGGCAATGAATCCACCATCTCTACTGGAGGCACTAGAACCGCCGCGTATGTACCTAGACAGCACTAGGCCCTCCCTCTTTCGCGAATAGCGACGGCCCTTGAGAGGGTCATCTCAGCCAGCTTACGAAGCATTAATATATCGGTCATGCTCGGCCCGTCCGACATGTGCTCGGGTATCCTTGAACGGGATGATATCCCTGAACGACGCAAACTGCACCATACTCTCACCGACGGGAAAATCTATACCATTTCCAGACCAAATCAGAAATTGCCCGAGCCAAGATAGTAATACTCGAGAGCAATTCGATATGGCCCAGTACAAATAAGTAAAACCCCAGGGCACTTTGATTCAACCCAGGCCAAATCGGTAAACTCCCAGGTCTGGAAATGGTATATTAGGTCCTCAACCTATTCCTCCAAGGGTAGCACGGCCGACTCCCATGACGGTGGTCCAGGGTTCAATCCCCACGCGTGACGTTCTACTACCTGTAACGGTCCTTGCCCTCCTCTCCTCGCTCACACCTGCTCACCATTTCCGTTGTCTCCGTCATGTACCTTTCGAATCACGTTACTGGCCCGGTACCGAGCATCCGCTGCCGTTGTTGCAACCCAGCCCACCTCAATATCCGGTACTCCAGGGCCAAGTCCCGCGTCCGGAGCTGCTCCTCGAACTAAAACGACCACAGCCACCCTCTCACGGTACTCTGCCGTTTCGACCAAGAAGAGCACGACATTCGAATTTTCCAAATGCCACGTCCACTTCGTGCCGTCTAACCCCACTAATTGACGAGTCTCATATTTTGGAACGCGGCCGAACCCCCTTCCGCTGCACACTCACAGTGTTGATTCCTCTTTCACTTGTTACACAGGACGAGTGAAAAAAGCAGCCCAAAGGGTTCCCAACGCTCGGGCGTGTCTCGGAACACAGGGGAGGAGATGAGGGCGACGGAGATGGCAGAAGTTTTGTCGGTGAGCGATACAGCCCTGGTCCCCTTCCCTCTCTAGTACCATATCCAGAGGCACTGGTTGCTTCCATTCAGCCGGACTAACTCTCACAATACTGCCGAGACTTCCATTGGAAGTAGCTGAGGAGGCTGTCATTAAAGACTAAGACTTGCACTGGGAAACAAGGGGCACCCACTGGGGCGCTGTGAAGGAAAAACCGAGCAGCAGCTCCGAGAACTGCGGTTCGCCAAGTCTCAGAATAAACGAGGACGCATTGCTCAGAAATGCGTCGACTAAAGTGTCGCAGCTGCTCACAAACACTGAGCAATACGGTAGATTCGCAATTCCCGAGCAGTCCGGTGTATTTTCCAGCCGGGAAGGCGCCCTAACTTTCATCCACGAGGCTCAGGTTCGAACCCCCACCCCAATATTTCTACCGGGCCATGACGAGATAATACCCCTGCTATTCCCAAGCTAAGGTGTTCTCAACTCCACCACTCCCATCATGAAGAAACAGTAAATAGCCTTGAAGCCAGACGTGAAACACAGGAACCGAAATGTGGACAGTACTCGAGAGGGAGGGCCCCCTCACCCCAGCTCATCTTGTCATGATCAAAGCCTGCTAGACAACTGCCGAGCCTTCGACGCTGCTGGAGACCCTGAGAGCAAGTCAACATCCCCTCCACCGGCCCCCCTCACCGAAGGGCTATTACCCGTAGTCTTGTCCGATTTGAAAAGCCGCAGAACCTCTTCCGCAGCACGAGCGCCGGAGTCCATCGCACCTGCAAGGGCACCACGCTGCTAGTGAACGCCCCCCACCCTCACGCGAGGCCTACCATGGGCCGTCATGTAGCACTCCGGATTAGCCGCTTCGCCAGCGAAGTGGAGGCTGTAACCTGAGCTCGACGCCGATGCACCATACCCAACTAGGTGTCTTCAACCGACCTGTATCGTATAGGATAGGTTCAGCAAGTTTCCGTCTCGTGTCCTCTTGCTCTGTCACGGAAGGCGGGCAGTAACCAGCCCGAATATAGGGCACTTTCCCCCAGTCGAAAACCATGCCTAACAAGAGCGATGCGACATCTGCAACGTGGAGACCTGGACGACCCAAGTCTCCAAGGATAGGCTCCCTCCCTCACCTCCCTCATAAGCCCCACTCGCCTTGCCGTCAAAGACCCGATCAAGCTGCTCCAGGAAGGCCTCCAGCAGCTTAGCCGGCGGCATCGAGCCACATCGCTCCGCCCAAGACGCCATCGTAAACCCTGAGCGATACTGCACGTGGTAGGAGCACTAGCAGTCGGAGAACTCACCACAGAGAATGTTGTCGCTGCCATGATCCGTCCAGACCTCCGGTATGAGGTTCGGCAGAGCGAAGATCATACCATGCATATCAGCCGGCCAGAATCTCCTACTGAACTTAGCGTACACTTTCAAGGAGGGTGAGCACGTCATCTGAGAAAAAAGATATTTCCCGCAAGGCCTCAACGGCGGAGCGCCCACATCTTGGATGGCGTTCTCCTTCCACTGGGGCAAGGGCGGGCTCATCGCGATGCTTTCGGTCGGGCCATAGCTGCCCTGCAGTACCGGCACGGGTACCTGGGAGGGACAAGTCCACACCTATGACGATGGTATCGGGCTTACGCAGAGAATAACGTGTGGGCGCTCTGAACACGCGGCCGTTGGAGCATCGAACTGATGCAACTCCATCGGTCCCCATGGCTACACTGATGACGCGGTGGCGGACTCGCACCTGAAGCGACCAAGTCACAGCGGGGGTCCAAGCCGACGAGAACTACTTCGCCAGCATCCTTCTCGAGCTCACCGATGACCGCGTCTCCCGAAGCCCTGCTCGACTTGGAAGTCATGGTCGCCATCATCACGTTCATAGAAATGCTCCTGACGATCAGATTGGATGTATCCTAGCCTCGGATCGAACCGGGGACCTACCGCTTCACAGTTAGCGCGCCAACTGAGTACTCGAAATGCTCCACCGGCAGTATTGCCATATCCAGCTTGAACCAACCTCTCCGAACGATCTGATACGCCCCTCGACCTCAAAACCGCCTCCATATCTTCGCTGTGCGCCACAGGATACTCATCGGCCATTCTCGACAGGATTTCATGCGTTTCTCGGAAGTCCGGTGGCAACTGCAATGACAGTGGAAAATCCTGTCGTTCTTCTTTCACCCTTTCAGGCACACCAATCCGAAATCTCACACCGAGAGAAGAAGTAACGAAGGCAGCTTCTACCTCATCAAACCGATACAGCTGTCCATCCACATAGTAGTAGCCAGCTCCGCCATTGACCATCTCATCATTCGGACCACCATCACCTTGAGCCCACGTGAAGAGCTGAGAAGGAGGAGTGCTCATTCAGCAAACCCTTGTCCTTTGAGTAGCACCTTCTGCAAATTCCATCCCTTCTCCTGCGCCATTCGATACAGGCTCGTGCCGTCGCCGTGTATGAACTCGGCACCTTGGCAATATCATAAGGCCTTCGCTGATGCTCCACCCTCACTCACCAACGTCGAAATGGCTATTGCCCCGGCCTATGCTGCCCTCTGTATGCATCCACCACCCATGGGAGCCCGGTGCCTTCATGTCACTCTCATGAAGCGTCCTGACGTGTTCACGATCAACAGGCCCGTCAAGGCAGGGAAGGTGCGAGCCTCCACGGCTCCCAATTCCACATATCAGATATTATTCCCTTTGGTGCGGTATCCAGCATCAGTCCATCCCTCACGACTACATCGTTTGCCCATCCCAAGCGCCTCTCTGAATAGGTGTCAAAATTCACTCAAAATGACCGGAAAAGATTTTACTTGCTCGTGAAATAGTGAAGAGAAATCTGCCGACATGCTTCTCTCATCCAGCTCTAGCGCCGATCCCTCAATACCGCTATTTCCCCGACTCATGCTCCGCCACCAGTACTACCTGCACCGCCCACCAATATGGAAAGCTAGCCTCGAGGACTACCGTAGATGCTCCAGCCGCTTTGAGGCGTTTGGCGCAGTTCAAGCCAGCAATGCCGGCTCCTATTACCACAGCATCATACTCTTTCGCCACTTCCTCAGGCATTTCCGTTAATTCCTAAATTAACGAGCAGTCCAACCCCTCTCCGACTCGCATCAACGCAACTTCATCGCTTTCTTCAGAAGAAATCATCAAAGGCTTCACAGTCACTTCACGGCAGCAGCAGCAGCACATGGGAATTATAGTATCATGCAGGGAGACGACCACAGAGCTTTCGAATGAGCTCCAGTAAGGGAGTGCACTCCTTCTGCTCGATCAAGTTGAACTCCTGCGTGAGAGGGAAGATAACTGAGAGCGTCGTCCCTCGGCCCTACCATAACGAAGTACATAAAGTGTTTGAACGCGTTGTTAACATGAGCCTCGGCGCCTGAATCTACGATCTGTCTGAAATGGCTGTGGTACACGTGTGCGTATCTAAGAGGTCGTCATAGGAAGATTCAAAAATGGTTGACAACATGGTACACTCGAAAGAGCCTTCTGAACAGTTTCTTGACGGTCGGTATGAAGTTGTCCGGAAATGGTACACCTGACGATGAGCCTCTCAAAATGCCTTGAGCGCACAGCAAGGACCTTCCTCGGTAGGGAAGATGGTCTTTATCCGCGAGGTGGGAGTCCACCCACTTCATGAGGAGCTCGGTGTATCTGCTTCCACAGAATGCAATCTTCTGAAGAACTGGGTCGGGCGTTTACACAGGAGCTGAGCAGCGCGTTGGCGTGAGGTACTTGGTCTCGTCGGCCCAGGCGTACTCGTAATGTTTGCCAGCCCTCATTTCAGGACAGGACTCATTGGTACCTGCTCAGTTGCGCTCCGGCCCATCGTGTAAGGCGTTGTCCTTTACAAAAGTCACTGATGGCCCCAAGGAGGAGGTTGATCTCGTTGAAGATGTCCAAAGTCTTCACGGCGATCCACTCAAATTCATCAGCACCAGGAGGGACCTTCACCGCAGCTTCGAGGTCACCCGCGCCCGAGAGTGGCAGCGGCCTTCGTCGTCAGGGAGTACCTGCTGATGACGATGGACTATCACTGTATGCTGCCATAAGTAACCTCTTTATGGTAGGGTTCGCAAGCAAGGGCTTGCCGACAGCCATTGAGGGCGAGATAAGAAGAGAAGACTGTGAAGCGAGCATTTGGGTCGGCCCGTGAGCTCAGGATTCTTGTTGGGTTCACCCTCACGCGCCGAAGCCACGAGTTCATCTACGTCGCTTCGTTACAAAACAAGCCCACAATTTGTCGAAAATCGATCCATGAAAATCACTTCGCGCGCGCCACGATTCGCGAACAACAACACCACGCTCGCTCGGTGGAGGTCTCCGTCCAGCCGAAGTCTCCTGGCGGATGTCTTTTCTCGGAAAAGTTCAAAAATATACTAAAATGTTATGTCGGTCCCTCGAGCTCGCTGTGCCTCAAAGTCGAAAGGCCCACTGAGGACACGACGCTATGCATACTCACACGCAACGACGAGCTGATTGCAGGCATCAAGGTGAGGGCAGCAGACCCGACCCTGGCGTGAGAGATCTGCTCGCCTTTGTCAGCACAAGGTTTCAACCATGATGGAGCAGGAGCCTGTTGACGCTGACAACGTCCGCTTAGTTTTCAACAACTTAGTAAAGGCTCGACCTGGGTGTGCAGAGCTGGTAGCCCTTGTCGTGTTCAGATTCTCGAGGACCACTGTACGGTGAGAGACGCGGGTCTCACGGATGGTGAACGTGTTAATTTGCTTTTGAAACTGCCCGGCACCGACTCCTTCGAGCCCATGCCGGACAGGGAAGATTCATCAGACATGCCCGTTGTGTGAAATGAGTTGATGATTATTTATCGAACTTTGTGTGTTGCTAGTGCTGTGAGGAAGGACACTGTAACCTCTACTTGGGATTCCACATGAAGAGATACTGATCTTATGCTCAAATCTACACCACAATATCATACTAGCGACGAGCGGCAAGTTACACAAGAGTATTAGGAATTAGGATATGCATTCCAGAGGAGGGAGTCACTAAAATGGCGTCCACCATGCTGTCTGCTGGCCCCTTCGCTCGGATCACAACTGGTGATTCACCACTCAGCTAGACCAGCGGCGAGCCAATCAACGCTATCATTCGGCTTTACTATCACAGCAGTTCCTGCTCCAGCAGAACGAGTATTTTCATCACTAGGTGGGACGCGACACGTGAGATCCAGCGAGAACAAGAGCTCAGCCTCTTCTGCAACTCGCATGAGAACACTGCGCTTGCAATGCGATCAGCCTCGCGGCACAGATCATGGACACTGATCTCATCAGACAGCTCGAGTTGTGTGGAGCGACTAGCCGCCCCAATGGCCAACTCCAGCAACCGGTCTGCGATGATGCCCTGAGCAACAACAGTACGGCAATGCCGCGGAGGTGCTGTGACTCCGAAGGTCGAGCTGCGTCTTTGGGCGTGCCCTACACCGGCGAGGGTTATCGACCAGGCCTGTCAAGGCCCGATCGACGGGTTTCGTCGATACCGAAGCCCGAGCGGCTCTGCAGATCGCCGACTACGCTGCAGCTAGGCTAAATTGCTGACGACAATAAGACAGTAGATGAAAGATGGGATTCCAGACGGCAAAACTCGGGTGGTGCATTCTCAATCAGTCTGATTGCTGCGTGGAATGAACACAGTGGCATGAGGGATGCTGCCATCGTCACTTTGAGCACATCATCAAGTATCTGTGCTGCGAATACTCCTTCCCTGCCGTCACCGACCACTCGCAGCAAGCGGTCGAGTATGGCGATGTTAAGGAAACTAACGGGGAACGCTGGAACCCTGCGGAAGGGTACTGTTCTTACGTTGAATCCAGCTCCTTCAATATCGTATTCTCGTCGTTTGAATGCGATTTCGCATCATCATCGCCCTCGTCCACCTGGGGCTCAATGATCGAGGATTTGGAATCAGCCGACTGTAAGAGGACGCAGTGCCTCGGCTACCACAACCCGCAGTGTTCGCTTCATCAGAACGATGAGTTGACGTCCTTTAACGTCGTGTGATGGTGCTTATTATAAGTTGCAGGTGGGCACCTTTCTCGAGACATTCTGCGCCTTCTTCATATTCCTCCGCGCGACTCGGTCGTATAGCCGACGCTTTAGCCTTAATTTCATTGGACCCTATAGCCGTCAATTTAGTCACCGAACTTCTGCTCTCAAAGCGATCGGACGATCGTGCATGCAAGGAGCGAGCTGGTGGCAGGCCTACATCACGATGAGCTCTCGCCGTCCCCTTTGAGCCCTCCTCTCTCAGCTTCCTAACATGCTCAGCGGCGATATCTCTCACCTAGCAAGGCCGCTGTGGTTCGCTGAGTCGGCAAGCGCAGTACAGCTTCCCTCGACACCTCTCGACTCGTACCGTCAACTATCTCGCGAATGAGATCCTCGGCTATGGAAGCAACGTGTCTAGGGTAGCTGCCACCAAGGAGATCATCCCAGCGCCTTCCCAAGGGCATCATCACACGCTACGGTAAGACCGGACTCGGGAGTTGACTGACGATAAGATTCTACAGCGTGATCGAGAGCGCCTACTCATGCCTACGGCCGCGGCCGGCTCCGCATCTCGCTCTAGGAAGACTTTTTTAAAATCAATTGATGCCAGACTCACTCCCCCCGTGTGGCCGCCCCTACGCGCACGGTTTTGTCACTTCTGTCTATTCCTCCTCTCTGCGAACCTCAGGAAAGTGAAGCCCGAGTGAAAACCAGTGAGCAGTAGTTGCCACGACAGAGCAGGTTGAGGACTGGCGAACACAAGGGGCAAGGAGGGTTTTCGTCACCAGGCAAAGTTGTGCTCTTCGTTCTCGCCAAAGTACATGCCATGGATGTAGTTATGGTATATCTGATCCCCGACACCAAATGGTGCATTGAACTCTTCGAAGGTGAGCTCTCCGAACTCGTGATACCTGACGGACTATCCTAAATCTCTCGTGTCGAGCCGTTCCCCCACCCGAGTGAATCCCAGATGAACAGAGCCATCTCCCTCAAGTCAAAAGCACGCTTGAAGGAAGGCTCGCCACTGGGGCTCACGCAGAAGGTTCTCACGATAGCCCGGACGATCTCGCTCCGCTCTAGAGAACCTGCTGAGATATCGGCCCGAATGCTGCTGTGAAGCAAAGCGCCCCACCATTGCCATTGCCGTCCCAGAAGTTGAACCATTCGAGCGGATGGGAATCGAGGTCAGGAATGTCATCAGGCCGTATATTAAGGTTCTCTGTCTTGATGACATTGAAGTTCCTCAGAAGGTATCTGCGGTCGAAGGTTCGATCCTCGGGCCCGGCATCTCATGCATACGGCCTACTCTCGCAGGCCTCTGCGAGGCTCAACAAACTCGGTGAGAGTGATGGAGCCATCATTGTCGGGGTCCCAAACCACCCAGTTCTCCTCGATCGCCCTGAAGGGCACATGACCAAACGCGTAGAGCCATGTGACCTACTCAGCGAGCTTGTCTCTCTCCACGGGTAGAACCGCTCCGAGGGCGCCCAGGACCTCTTCCTTGTCGAGACTGCCACCACAGTCTATATCGCAGAGTTGAAACCATGCTCGGGGATCCTGAGGTTACTCCGAGCTCATGAAGACTCCTCGACCGAGTTGACGACGGGCTAAGATCCTAGTGGTATCTTGACCTCACCTTGAAGACGTCTGGCAAGGTTTTGATGTCACTGAACTTGGCTCGACATATAGGACACTCCCGCACAGCAGCATGGCCCGCATTACGCGCCTCATGCCTGAGCATGCGCGCTCGAACAATGCAGGTCCAGGGGAGTTCCTACGCGTTCTTCGCGACCAGTCGCTTGATGCACTCCGTGTGGAAGTAGTGCGAGCACGCCCTTTTACTCTGGGACCGCAGGATGCCCACTGGGAGCCGGTAGAGCTCGAAGTAACAGACAGCGCATTCGTTGTATCTGGTAGTCGATAAGACGATCGCATATCAGCTTCAAGCAACAGCAGCCGCTCTCCGACCTCTCTGCTAAGCTCAATAACTCATACCGCTGCGACAAAACTGAGGGAGCCAGCCATTGGGGGAGGACTTCTAGGTTCACCACGGTGAGCACCTACTACCGGGCAGAGTGCGCTAGATGGGAGACGACAGAACCTCGTAGGCCGTACCAGTCCGGTCTGGTCATTCCTCCACTCTCTCTCTGATTCGACGGCCCTAACTATGTCCTGAGGCTCCTCGGCATCCCACGATAAACTGAGTACCTAGATGGCGATCTTTGCGCACATCCAAGATACCAGTGGATCACATTTTCAGTGAGGCGCCATACGCCAACGAACTGGCGGCGTCTAGAGTAGAACATGCCCTGATCGGGGGTTTGGTCATCGGGCTCGTTAAGAAGGAAAAGGTCATCTTCCGGCCATTCAGGATGATTCGCCTGAGAGACAGTGGTTGTGGGACCGATGCAAGTTATGGAAGCGATGCGGTTCAGCGCTCTCTTGGCGAGGGATGGTTTTCCGGAGTCAGCCCGCATTGTGAACGCTGGTCCGCACTTTCTTTAGACCTTAATATACAACAGCGCTCGTAGTGTAACGGTATCATACAAGCTTCCCATGCTTGTGACCCGGGTTCGACTCCCGGCGGGCGCAGTGTTTAAAAAAATCACACTTCTACCTTCATGTTCACAGTGGCCACACGAGGCCGAATGACGTCCGTATCGATACTTGCTCTGCGGCGTGTCTGAATGGAACCTAAGGCGATTCAAATGGACGGCGGAGCTCGCATAGCCCTATGCGTGATGACCGACTCCCTAATTACTCTTCGACTTCTCTCGGACCCCACGTAGGGCTGCGACCCCCATGTAGCTCGTCGATACACAATTATTTCGTCGTAGCGGGACGCTCTAATTCGGGCGCGCGCGAAAACCTGCGCAATGCACAGACGGAGTCCACACGCACAACTGGTCGCGGCTTGCAGCTACTGTATCTGGCTCATTGAAGCCGATGGTTATTCGGTGAGTAGAGGGACCGAACCCTCTCATAATAGGCGTGAGTTGTTGTGCTTGCGTCGCAAGTCGCGCGTCACGACCTTCAATTTCCCGTCAACCAGCTCCCACCAGCTCAGGATCGCTCCCATGATTCGAGACCACACTGAGACTGGGTTAATGTGCATTTTCTCAGTTCATCATAACTCATTACATGTTTACTTCGCCGGCTCGGGATTCATGCTCAGCAACGCAGCTTGCGACGGCTACTCAGGACTGGCAGCCTCCGCCTCCTCTCACAGGCGACTCCGAATTTGAGACTCCCGTCTTGATAGGTGTATGGGCCTGCCCATCCACGCCTGGTTAAAATCGCAACTCCTGTGTCTCCCGCAGACGTTATATTTGACTATCAACACCAGTCAGTGGAAGAACAAAGAGCAGACCCTGGAGCTTTGGTCGGACCGATCGTCGTGGCGCATTGGCAGGGATGGTACTAACGATGTGGAGGTCCAAGACCCCAAGGTCTCTACCGTCCATGTAGGCTTCATAAGACGCTCCCCAGTCGAAGCAGCTAAGTAGGTTCGACTGGATCACGACCCATCGAAATCGGGTCAGGAGGACGAGATCACCATCACTGATGTCTCTCGGAACGGCACATACATCGGGTCCAGGCGACTAATAGCGAACAAGACCGAAGTCCTAAGGTGCGGTGGAGTCGGCCATGTAGCACATGGACCCTCTGTGCTCCAGGCCGGGAGACAGCTTTTCCTTGGTGACGAGCCCCTTCATAAGGGGGCATCCTGAGCCTCTTCTCGTGGCCTTATGGAAGCCATTGGGCTACGAGGATCCGCTCGAGGAGGAGATTATGGATGGTGCCGTCGTAGGGATGACTCAGGCAATGCCTCCTGCAGCTACTCAGGGTACAATCGGCACTATGAGTATTGGTTTTACGGTATTTCTATCAGTTCGGGAGGAAGTGCCCGCCCCTCGGAGAAGGAGGGATCGTGATACCGTCGGGCAACAGGACCCCGTCATAGCTCAGCTCAGCGGCGATATCAAGTCCTACGGCCCCTTCCAGAGGAACGGTCGAAAAATACGTCCCCTCAGGTACCAATGGCGGCCTTCGACCTCGCGGGTGACTGCAGGCCTGCGTAGCTCCATCACCATCGGTCGTAGCCCTTCTTGCAGCATTGTTTTGAACGATGACAGGATATCTGGCTCGTACGGAAATTGGCGTTACACTGGTGTGAAGACACTCCGTGTTCAGGCACGTTACTCTGGAGCATGACGGTAAGGCCTTCCATATAACAGACTCGTCGACCAATGGGACTTATCTCAACGATAAGAGGCTCCCTAAGAAGCACGTAGGCCGCCTACGACGACGACGACCAGGGCCCTCTGATGGTTGCCTGGGGTGTTTTAGATGCATCCGCTGAAGTCGGGTGATCATGTGTCGCTGGCGTGTCAGGGAAAAGATGCGGTGGCGGTGGGAATCGATCCTGGGATAGTAGGATGATGGATGGCGATTCTACCAACTCGACTGTCTGCGTCGTCTCTACAGGAATTCACATTCAGAGCTGTCCTGACGGAATATAAATACAACGGTGCGCTGTTTGGCGATAACGACAGCTCCGAGGTTGGGAGGCCTCTTGGCAAGAAGGCGATCAGTTCAGCGTCGACTTGCGAGGACTCCGACCCGCCCAGGGACACAGCCGGACGATCGATGGAGGATTTGTAATGGGGGGGGGCTGATGGATTTATTGGGTAAAGCAGGGAACAGGTACTACATCAATGCTCCCCTCGGACAGGGGAACTTCGCCACGGTGCATAGCGCGACGGAGAAGAAGGAGGGTGGCAAGCAGGTTGCCATCAAGGAGCTGGATCTGGCCAAGTTACTCAAGTTCCAGCAGAGCACTAAGTCCAACAGTGTTACATTTAGGTGGGATTTTCGGGTATTTCGTACCACTCCTTTCCCAACTCTTGTCGATCAGATCCGAATTCGAGGTCCTACGCGAGTTGGACCATCCGGCGATCGTCAAATTCTACACGTATTTTGAGAACCATCGAAGCCTCTTTATTGTTACTGAATTAATGCAAGGTGGAGACCTTCTCGAAAGGCTCCTCAACCACGGCGCGTACTAGTACCACTCCTTGCCCGATCCCCCATCATTTTGCCAGGTACCGAGAGCCGGACGCTCAGGTGCTCTTCCGTGACCTCTGCAGTGGCGTTGCATACATGCACAGTCATAACATCATCCATCGGGACCTCAAGCCTGAGAATGTCCGCGCGTGCTGTCTGTTGGTCTCGCTGCTGCCTGGTCGTTTCGGTTCATTCAGTCTGTCGTCTGAACCTCATGTGCCTCGGTTGTTTGATGGTGGTATCTTCAAAGATACTCCTTACGGCCGACCAACGTCATGGTAAAATATCAGATCTTGGCCTGGCACGCCACACCAATCCTCTTACCGGCGAGGCAGCTGGTAGGGAGCCTTGGCAGTAGGACTGGTAGGCGGCTATACCGTAGGGACTTACTGTGGAACGCCTCACTATTTTGCCCCGGAGATGGTCATGTTGAAGCTTGGCCGAAGAGTGACCTACGACAACAAAGTGGATTGCTGGGCGTTGGGAGTCATACTGTAATACTTGCGTCACGCGCCACCAAATTCGCCCATCAGGGTCGGCATGCAATTTCGTTTCACCGTGGCCGGCGTATGGTGGGGACGTAGGAGTGTGGCGGAATACGCCGGAGCAGATCTGCGTGGCTCGACTGACGACTGTCTTCGTTCGGCTAGGGACGAGTTGTTGACGCAGCTGTTGTATGCTTCCTTGGCGGAGGAATAGAGCGTCGGCCAGATACGTGTTGTTGTCGGCGACACCGCCATTCTCGGTGGATGAGGACCCCGACGGTCAGGGAGGGTTGCTGGACCAGAAGATTTTAAATGCAGAGTAGGGCATGTCAGGTGTGGGGATAGAACCCGGGTGGTTAGGTATAGCTTCGCGTTCGCGGAATGGGAGGACGTCTCTGAGGTAGCGAAGGATCTCATTGACATGTTCCTCCGAGTGGACGACAAGAAGAGATGGTCCGCCCAGCGAGCACTGTGAGCGCGGAGGTCTCGAGTTCGAACCCGGGCAGCGGCATCTATTGCGCAGGGATGATCATGCATGGTTTGACGACCCTTCGGATGGACCAGAGCAGGGTGCCGTCTCCCCGCCGGCCGCAAAACGCAGGCGAACAATGGGGGGATCAGGAGAAGAGGACACTGGTAGCGGATAGGATTCGGGAAAGGAGTGGTATGAAGTAGCCTCTCGTAGCCCACGAAGACGGCAGTCCCCTCCCTGCCGCATCTCATGATGACTCACCCCAGACTAATTCTGCCACCACGGGTGATGAACACCAATGCCCATAATGCAGCATTTCACCGAAAAGATCCCTGGTTTGGTTATCATTTCCCTCGGAGTTGGGCTCCCATCTTGCTATCAGTTTTTCCCGGCTGCTGCTGTGAATGGAGCCGCCGTCTGCCGCTGTACAGTGTTACTCAGCGCCCGTTGAGGTTCGAGGTTACGAGAATAAATGGTACCATTGTAGTCCTTCCATGACCAGGCGTATCGTGTCCGTCGTCGGCAGGTTCACGGCACAGCTGGCGGGGATCGACTTAAAAGCTAGCGAGGTTGGTCGGACTAGTAGTAGTATCCTTACGACTTCGAAGGCTCCCGCTCTCAGGTGCGGATAGCGTTCCAGAGCAATGTCTGGCAGCCTAGGATCGTTCCAGTAGAGGCGGTAGGTCGTCGATCTGCTCGGAGATCTAGAAAGATCCCTTCGACCAGGTCCGGTGTGTTCCGAAGAGGGCTACTCCGGGCAGCTTCCAACCGGGCCCTGGTGACACGGTTGAAGTAGTACCGTGAAGGTGTTGTTGTTATCGCAGTTGCTGTTCGTTCAGGTGTTGTCACTGGGGAGCGACTCTACGCCGCCCTGCTGGAGCCTTGGTGTTGTCAGAGTTGTTAGGGACGGACTGTATTATGTCAATCAGCAGCCCGACGGTGATGAGGGACCACTGCCTTCTGACCGGGAGGATACCATCGTTGAGCTTGACCATCTACGTGCACCTGTTCAGCCTCAGGGGAGTCCTGAGCATCTGCAGGATGATCTTGTTGAATGTAGTAGTGCCGGGATTGAACCTGGGTCGATGGATTGCTAAAGGTTGATTTCGCCATAGGTGCCTCCTCCTTGACCAAGTTGAAGACTGAAATTTATGAAGTACCTCAGTCGTTGGCTGATTGGTTGATTTCTGATGATGGCCGGGCCTGCATGAAGTACATCGCCGTCAGAGTTAAACTATCACTGGTACGGCGGGCAGCTCCCCCCGTTGAGCCCATTCACCTTGTCCTGCAGATATCAGTCCAGACTTCACTTTGTGACCATCCCAGAGTACATTTGATAGGGTTCGCCCACACCACAGCACGAGCTTGTATGCTTCTGAGCATCCACGTCGACCACCAATTGGAGATACAGTCTTTCCATCATCGCCGTTTACTCGCCCTTAGAAAACAACAACATCAACAACAGCCGAGAGCCACTGTGAGTGCGCCCTCCCCCTACGCACCTGTTGAACTTCGGCGTTGTTGTCAGACTGGAGGGAGAAGTCAGAGGCGGGCCGGTGATGGGAGGATATCTGCGCGGGCAAGTGGTCCTCGGAAGACAACACTACAACGGTCCTCTTCATCGTCGTCGTCTACGGTGAAGTCGGCGGCCGCGGTAGCCTCTGAGAATCTTACGGATCTCGAAGCCCCGCGGAATTTGGTTGTCAAATTCGCCACAACACGAAGGCTACTGGGGCTCACAATAGGGAAAGGAGGCGCTAATGTGAAGAGCGTTCAGGATGAATTTGGCGTTAATGTGAGGGGTGCCGGGATCGAACCGGGGACCTCCTAGGATGTCGTCGTGTCAGGTCCGAATAATAGAGGTATCCCGAGAGTCACCAACAGGTTCAATGGTGATTATCGAGGGGCCTTCAGAGCCTGCTCTAACCCTTGCTCGAAGGCGGCTTGAGTTTTTCATAACAAAGTAAGAGACGCTTCACTTCCGGCAGTAGTCGATCTGTCCTGGGCAGATACCCTATTGAAAGCGACAGCGTCCAGTGGGTGGTTGGGCCTCGATTCAGCAACTTGTCAGCTTTAGCTGAACAGACTGCCCTCCATTACGCCCGGTACTCGGATACGGATGAGGCAGGGGAAGAGCGGCCCTGCATCGAGATGTGTGGCAGAGCGGACGAGATAGACGACGCGAAGTCAGTGATAGAAAGTCATTTACTTTACCGTGAAGTCTTCCAAGATATTACAGCAGAGAGGAGGAAAATCGATTCTTCGCAGCATTCTGGCAAAGATGCTGGCCTAGGTGAGCGGAGCGAAGTTCTGTGTGACGTGCAATGCTTGTGCTTGCAGGTGGTGATAGTGGTAAGTTGCGACACTTGGGTGCGGCACGGATCGACAGCAGGGAGTCCATCTCGAGCGAAACTCTGGCCGCCTCCACCATCGACTCTATCGATCGTTCTTCAATCTGCGGCACTCTCGGTGCCTGATGATGATGATGTTGTTGGTGCTGATCCTCGTCCTCGTTTTTTCATTCTGTCTCGTACCTCGTCACCTGTCAACTGGCTCCTGTGCTCACAAGTCACGATCTACATGTTGCTTCTCATCCCAACTCTGCTGTTTTCGGTCTCCCTGCTGCTGCCTCCCCTGCCCGTCATCATTGACCATCATTGTAGTACCATTTATTGCCGCTGATTCCTAGCGCGCCGGAATGCGAAGAGTAGGTCTCGCCTAACCTGAGAAGAGGTAGCCTCAATTTTCTTGCTGATCACCTCTCGGAGATGTAACGCAATTTCTAATCACCCTGGTGGTCGTCCAGGGACAATGCGAAAAAGGATCAGCAGACGTCGGGCACCCGCGATGTTGCTAAGTCTTTTCCATTATATATCATCGTTCGCCTGCAAGAGTCAGTTGACACTCTTGAAACTAGGGAGGCTGCAGTTGGGAAAGCTACACTTGCCACCACCAAAACCACAACCATCGTCCTCGTCGTTAATCTTGGCCGTCACTAGTAGAAGTAGTCATTTAGAATTCGTCGTGGACATCCTCGATGAGGTCAGGAGTTCTGTCCCATCGCCGTTCCCACTCTTATAATCATCATAGTCACTACGACGTAGAGTAACACTTCCTACAGTCAAGGGTGTTGTGTTCGTCAATGAGCGGTCGAGCCCTAACCGGCAGAGGAGCGTGATTGAAGAAAAATGATTCACATTCTCAGCTAATACCATAATTTCCACCACACTGGTCAATGGGTCGATACAAGCCTCTGTGGTACTGCTGGATAGTACTCCTGGGAGCCTCTCACTGGGGACAGACGACGATGGCTCTCATGAGTCGGCGTGCGAAGGAAGAGGCAAGCTCACTATCGATGATAACGCTGTCGCTCTCCGGCGAGTTGATGCGCACGTTTTTGCTCAGCCCGAGTACGCCATTGAGGCGGCCGCGCCACTGGAAGAGGAAACTCCTCCGAAACTGGCCGCTGAGGATGACGCTTACGTGAGCATACACTGTCAGGAGCCCTCTCGACTGTCATTCTTCAGTGGGATGACGATAAGCCGAGCTTCAACATGTTGAATAAAGTGGACTGGGCCGGCCTGCAAGCGAAACCGCCGCCCACGAGGTTCGACAACTACCGCACCGCCGCTAAAATCAAGTTCATGATGCCCGACCTCACGTGGAACCCAGAGTAGGTCCGGTGACCCGATCGGCGGGTCAGCGCTGCCCGACAGGTATCCAGTGACCATCCCAGATGAAGTTTTGTCTGCTAAGCTCCCGGTTGGGGCTCTCTCGCGGTTCATGCTGCAAGACCCAGGGCCGCGGTGAGGAAATTGAGAGCTAGGTTCGAGCGGTGAAGTGCTTCATCGTCATCAGGTATGAAGCGATGGTACAGGATTTACACACTCCGGATTACATGCTCGATGTGAATAATAAGGTGAATCGATCGGCTCCTGTGATACGGAAAAGTTGGTAGCGTTCAGGCGGACGGGTCTGCGAGGGTGGTGAAGCGAGTATCGGAAACACAGCTGCAGACTGACTCCGGTCTGGACCTGAGTGCCATCGTTCCTCATCTGGTAGGCCCACAGCTACGATGGTTGAGCCGCACCGCTGTGATTTGTCAGACTGAAGTGCCGGCTGCACCACCTCCGATCAACCCCGAGCTGCGATTTGTACCTCGAGGGGCCTCGGCTGCTGTTAAAGAACATGTAGCCTGAATCATCTCAAGCGAGTGCGCTCTGATCTGTTTATTGCTTTTCAGCCTGTTAAGATCGCCGTGGACGTCGACGACAACGGCCGAGAGCTTTGGGACACCGTGAGGGGAGTTCCCTGCTGGTGGTAACCTCCGCCATTCGTGTTGGTCAGGTGAAGCGGCACGCCTTCGGCAATGGTGAAGAACAGCCCTCACCGCGGAACACGCCCAACAAGATCGAAGAGCTCAAGAGAGCTGAGAAGTGAGACATTGGCCGTGGTTGTGTCTCAGCGTGGTGGCCATTATGACTCGTGCTAACGGTCGCGGTTTTCCAACCGTGAGAATCTAGCTGACATTTCCCCACGTCCAACCATTCGACCCATCGAACTTACAAGGAATCAACACGAGTCTTGATTCTGATTGATTCCATAGCGCTGCGTCCTTTGTAACTTTTCCCCAGCGATGGCGAGCGGCGGAGCGGAAGTGTTGTAACGTTCCTGTCTCAGAGAGTCAAGTTTCCTTCAGCGGACTACCAACCAAGGAAGAACCACAAGGGTAGGCGTGAGTCGGCAATCTCTGCACCTGCGGCATCGCGTGATCCTTTCAGTATACTCCGAGGCGAAAATGCGACCCCCAAGGGTACAACGCTAGCAAGAAGTTCAAACCTTGCAAACGTATCGAGTATCGTGCAGCCTCGAGGCCCGAGATCAAAGAGGAAGATGAAGAGGACGAGTCAGTCTAATGCGAATCATGATGATGACTTATGTTATTTGGAAGTCGTCGTCTTGTGAGTTTAGTTGAGTTGACTCGAAGTGGCGTTATCATGTGCCTGCGAGTTTTAAGCCCAACGTCGAAAATCGGCTTAGTTAGACTATCACCGATGTATCTTGTCCTAAAATGGATGAGTTTAAGCTAATTTATTGAGCACAGAAAGTAGCATTATCGTGGCCACTTCTTCACCATTCACCGTTTTCTCGGCCTCTACAAACCACATTCAAGCTGTTGAGCGGAAACGATGCCACAATGGCACATGTATCAATCATCATTCTTCAACATCTCTTCTACTTGTTCCCATGTGGTGAGTACCACTGGCTGAGCGCGGCCCTTGAGGCTCTCCTCGAAGCACTTGTTGTATTCCTGACGGACGGAGTGAAGCACAGTTTGCAAGAGAGTCTTCACCTGCAGTTCCTTCTCACAACGCTGTACAGCCGTACGCGCCTTCTCGACGTTCCCTTCGGGCTGGCAGGCCTCTCTAAAGCATTCAAAAAATTTAGTAGAGGTTTCGGTGCAGCCGGGGCGAACGATCGGGAAATGGGCGGGTAAGGACATAATTGTGGGAAATTAACCTCAAGTAGGAGCCGTTCCAGATGGTATCAACGCAACCCAAAGACGCTGTAGGGAAATCACGTTTTGTGAATCTCGACGTAGTCACCAATCTTCACTGGTATTCGCTTCAATGGACCGTCCAAATGCTTGCCCAGCTTGGGACGAAGTAGTACCACTCTTCCTCCAGCACCAGTGACTGAAAAATGGCTCTCATGTGAGCGGAGCGATGCACGCTACTGAACTACTGCACAGATAAATTTGCCCTACCTGGGGCTCGCAGGCTCTTCTTCCGACCCATTTTAACAGCATCTTCTTTGTCCGCGAAAGATACGAATCCAAAAGGTCGAGATTTGTCATCCTTAGTGAAGGGCGGTCGGAACTTGCCAGGAATCCTCGCGTGGTTGACGACGCCGAACTCGGAGGCCAACTGCTTCAGGAGCTCCTCGTTCACTTCCTCTGCTACCTCCCAGTCGTAGCCGACAAACACATCAGTGCACCTGAAGGGTGATAGGAGGGTAACGCAGTTTGTCCCACCAAAAATTTCCTCATTCGAAAATTCACGCTAGAACGTTGCACAGGGCGAGGTTGGAAATGAAACGTGGTGTTTCGGAATCCTCATGACATCACCACCCCAGCAAGATGATCACCCTTTTAAATTGGAGTACTGCTTGTTGCGCACATTGGCGCTCGCAAACTCTACTTTGCAGTGGCCCCGCCACTCCAGCTCGCCCTGAAGCACCACATGGGCCGAGATTAGGGTCTTCACAAGGCCTCCTCACCTGCGGCTCGGGCTGCTCAAGCTCCCAGGTTACGGTGTGGACGGCGGAGGCGTCCGGGAAGAGGGCGGAGATTTCTGGATCTCGCCACTCCGAAGGGATATGTTCGACCTGGCAGCAGGTGGCAGGCGAAGTTATGGCAGAGGGAAGCTTACCACTATCTCCTTAGATCTTAGGGGTGGGCCTATCTTCAGTGCATGCGTTAGTTCTAACGCTTTGGCCTCTTCTTCCTCTTCACCATCTTGGTCACTTCTCATTTTCCCCAATTCCATCGACACTGCTCCCTGGACGACTTTGACAACATTCAGTGTCTCAGCCAGCAAAGGATCCGTGATGATGGGCCCTGATGAGGCGATTCTCGTCTGCAAGGAGAAGAAAGGTCCCACCTCGGTGACGGCCGAGCCTTGCGTCGCCTGTCCCCAGTACGGCTGCGTGGAGTTGTTCATGCGTCAACGGCAGCTTTACGTACACTTCTTCTTTGTTGACTCGTGACGAGTCTATCTCGAATAAGTGGCTCATCTGGCGAGGAAAAGGGCGTGGGTTCGATCCCCACCAGAGTAGCATTTTCCCGCTCACCGGCAGCCAACACTCGTGGCGAATCTCGAGTGCCCTCGCTGGTAACATCGACTGAATACAAGCGTCGATTCACTCTAACCGAAGAAACCGTCCCAGCCGTCCAGTACCATGCAAAGGACCACCGTTCCACTGTGCATGAGATCCATAACCTTCTGACGAGCCACGGCAACCGGCACAGCGTCCTCGTCGACCGAGTCCAATCCTGAGATTTTTACTGGGCATTTCCTATCAGACTAGGAGCTCCTCACCAGTCGATGCTGGCCGCATATCCGCTACGTGGCCGCTAGGCTTGACCTTGATATCCAGAATAGGTTTCTTGTCCTAGAGCGAAGTTAAGATACTTTGTTCATAGTGAAAGAACGGTGAGGGCGGGCCTCCCCCAGATCACCTCAGTGTAGTCCCTCACGACCACTCGGCATAGTTCCCGACCTAAAGTCCTGCCGTCAGTCGGATCAAGAGTAGAGCACATTCCAACGCTGATCGCGATCACATCGCGTCGTCGAGGGGCTGCGGCTGGCGAAACCGCCGCATCTTCTTTCACTGGCGAGTCGCGCGAGAGACCTGACGAGGCGACACACGTACGGTCAGTGAGGTGGATTGTTGTTTCAGCTTCGAGTCGCCCACCTCGGGTTGAAGCCCAACCTTTAGTGGTCGCATCGGGGTCGATCACAGGTTCGAGCCCTCTAGAGCTGCCGCTGACCCGTGCCCGAATGAGCAGGCGAGTGTGCAGACACGTGAGCACCTAGGCCAGGAGAGTCACTGACTCCCTTCTACTCGTGCAGTACTACTTCCTGTGGCACATCATGAACGTGCCGCGGCATCTGCCTCGGCCGCTTTGGTCGGGGCATAGCCAAGGGAGGGGGCACTACGGGACGTGTCGACTCCGCAGCAGGCTCGCGTGATGAAGATCTACAAGACATCGTGAATTGGTGGACTATCGAGCCGCGAGGCACCTCTTCTTTTTCCGGTCAGCACTCTCCTCCACCCATAAAGAAGACAGCACGTCCCCTCGGCCGGCCTCTCTCCTGAGAAGGTCTGCAACGTCGTCCATTCTTCCAGTGAGTAGAACACGCTCAAGCCGTGTGATCTCATCAACGGTCTCCGCGGCTTCAATTGCAGCCTTGAGCCGTGAGACGTCCTCTGAAGTTAGCTTGCTGGAGATCGGGGCGCCGCCGGGAGCCGACATTGACAAAGACAGAGCAGTGACTGATCATTACCACATTTTAGTCGCGTTAGACAACCCGCTCTACCGATTGCAAAAACTCAACCGTTCCCACTTGATTCGTGATCGAAGCTTAACGGCATTGGTAGGACGCGCGTGATCCCCATGGTAAGCCTTAGAAATTGTTTGGTAGACTATGGTCGATTGAAACGTTGCTTAATACATCGAGCGGCAATCGGTGAATCTAGCCACCGAGTCTTGGTGACGAAGTGGCGGAGTTCGCTCAGTGGAACTGTTAACCCGATATAGCCATTAAAATAGCCAGCGCACGCGAGAGTCCCCGGTTCGAATCCCAGGCCCGGCATTTTTCCGTCAAAAATCGGTTTCTACAGATAGCTCACGAGGGAGGTCTTGTGAATCTTACTAAGGGGCAGACACATAGTGAGTCCCTCTGATGTGGGCAGAGGCTCCATACGCGCCTTGGCTGAAGAGAAATAATACGTACGTACGCGCGCACGCACACACACCCGAAATGATGCGATTTTACCTGATACAGTATAGCTCCGCTCGCTCCGCAACGTGTCACTGCTCAAGAAGCTGCGAAGTATGTCTATCTGAATTGAAAGCGAATCGAGGAATGGCGCGCGGCAATGAGATAAGATATCTTCGAAGCAACGAAAAAGGCTGATTCTAGGCGCTTCAATAACCAACCCACGCCAATATACGGCCCACAACTACAATATAGCTGAGATCATCAGGAGCGCACTACAACCAAACGAGGACACCGGGGGTGAACTTAACGAGCTCAAGTCATGTACTGCCGCTCTTGCACGCACTGATCACACGGCGTTCATGTGCGGACGTTCTGACAGGTCGCCCTGCTCGAGCGACTCCCGGGTGTGGCTCGAGCGCTATCACTTTCGAACGAGCGCGTGGTGAGGGATAAACTTGGCTCGCCACGGAAACAGGTATTCCCTCGAGCGGGAATTTTATCCGCCGCTCATCGGTTTGACCAGGGGCGGAAGCGTAGTCGGACTCGTATCGCTGCAGGCATTCTTTGCTCTCAATCCAGACGGCCGTATGATGCCTGCACCTCTGATGAACGGTATCTCCCTCATTCTGGCTTTGGCATGCAAGGGCATCGTCATCGTCGTCGAAGGTAACCGTCAGTCAGTACCGACCCTGGTAGGGAGCTCCGAGGAGGGAACAAGATACTATATCCAGCTTCATCCAGAAGGTAAGGTGACGAGCACAGAAACGGAGGAAGGCTACGCAGCGAACGATGGATTCATCTGCCATCGCTATAGACTCTACCAGAAAAAAATTAAGAGTGAAGAAAGAGCTCATATCTATATTTACACTATGGACGACGTGAGGGGATTCAAGGTTTATTCAGCGTCAGCCAACGCTGGCTGGCAAACGCGTTCTGGCGCCGTGTTGTTCGAACTGAGGCACGCAGAAGCGGATGCTCCTGTGCAATCTGACGAGCCGATCGTTTCAGCAGCGAATCGCCTTTGCCTGGGAAATGATCTGTTGCTCGCTGGTGAGGAAGAGCCGGCTCCGAACGGTGTATACTACGGGTTCAATGAGGATGGCCTGAGGGCAATGGTAAAGTTTGACAGAATGTCACGAGTGAATCACATCAAGGTAGACGGGCCTCTACGAGTGGCCTACAATGAGTTCCTCTACACCACGGTTGGAAAAGCGATCCACGCCTCTTTCGGCGTCCAGGAGAGCTCTGACAGCACAGTACTCATCCTTGAGCCTGTCGATCCGCATCATTTCAACGGCACGAGGGAGAGCTTCACACAAGCTCGAATCAACACCGTTGCCGGTCGCCCCTTCGACAGCGACAGACTATCGAGCATGCTGGGCCTGAATAAAGCTAGAAAGGGCTCCAGGTCTCGTCCAGTGCGTCGTCTCACAGCGATGGCGAACGCTGCGTCTCGGCTCCGTGCCAATCATCGTCTACATAGAAGAGACAGCTCGAGGGACGAACTCCTCGCGGAGCATGGAACAGAAGAGGCCGAGTTTGTTTGAGAGGATGGCCGAAGCCACATGGCGACTGTGGGGGCGCAATAATAATATGAGCATCATCGGCAGATGAGAGGTGTCTTGGAATTCGCTCTAAGTTCGGGTTACTCTGTCATAGTATGCATTGATTCCCGAAGTCGCTTTAAAGATGTCCTACGGATGTTCGAATACTTAAAGGATATCGGAAGCTGTCATCCGTAGTGCTGCTTGCGCTGTTATGATGTTAACCAATTATCAATGTCTTGTTGGAGTATGCATCAAGCGATCAATCGAG
>JABANP010000196.1:0-90463 GCA_013115135.1 Perkinsus olseni | reverse complement strand
TCCAAGACGAAGGTGCCAAAGGCCACCGACGTGAAAGAGTTCAATCCCCGCATTGCGCAGGATCATGGCGCCGACGCCCGTATGCTGTCGGTCGATGTCCCTCGAGATTCCTCCCGCCGTGGGCGCTTCCTGCAAGGTCGTGGCGGCGACGGTCAAGCTGGGAGCGATGGTCGTACCGGCCGTGGAGGTCGTGGTGGTCGTGGTGGTTGTGCGGGTGCTTCTGGGGAAAGCGGCGCTGCCGGCGGTAATGGCGGTGGTCGCGGTGGTAGTGGTGGTTCTGGCAATCCCGGTGGTGGTGGCGGCGGGGGTGGTGGCGGTGGTGGAGGAGGGGGTGGTGGAGATGGAGGCGCTGGTGGTGATGGCGGTGATGGCGGTGATGGCGGCTGCAGATAGCTCGGGGCCTAGTATGGCGGCGGCGGGTCGACTGCAATTGCGGACCAGATTAATGACCCTGCCATTAAAACCATGCGTGCCCGTGTTGGTGTATCTCAGTAGCCGCCCAGTTTATCTTTCTCTTCCGGTGTACTCAATCACCATTTGGTCTCAGCATTGCCATTCGGCTATTCGTTCAGCACAGTTCTGCGATGATCGACACTACCATTACACATTATTTCATTCGTCCGCGATCATCAGCTGAGGCTCTTTCAGTCAGTCTTTCACGACAGTCCTCGCCATAGCATAGCGAACGTACTCGTAATCACGTTGAATAGCGTTTGTAGTATCGCATGCGGTGCGAGGAGAATGGTCGAACGCTGCCGTGTATCCGAGAAGCGATGTACATGACAATCCCAGTCTAGTCGAAAGCGTGGGGATGCTCGCTCGCAAAGCGCTTGATGGTTTGGGTTTCGTTTCGATCACTGAGCCAGGGGCACCAGCATGATGCGGACGCTTCCAAGAGTATGCCAGACCCTTGATCCTGACGAATTGTCCCTGGCATGTCTATTGCGATGCTGGTCTGGTTGCTACCACGTGTAGCCTGAGGATCATCCCCTACGAGCTCTTCCGCACCACTGCTAGGAACTCCCTCGAAGTGGGGAGGTGCAGGCTCTCGCCTGGTTACTCGGGTATCCGCCTTCAATGAAGGCCCTTCATGCTTATATGAATCGTCCTCGTCTGGTCGATTAGACTGCATACTACCGATCGAGTACATCTTTAAGAGCCTACGACCCAGAGGCAGAGCCATTCTCAGTCACCGGAATCCTGGCAGCACGATCACCAGGCAATGCAACGCTCATCCTCAATCTTAACTTCTCCACAGCTTAGGCGTGGCGAGCGAGAGCGAAAGCCGACATGACTATAGCCCGTATTAATCTCCCAAAACGATGCCGCTTTCAAGGTCGATATGTTTTTAATTGCAGAAGTATCATATTTGTTCTCTTCGCTCATCGGATAACGACAGGCGTTATCCCTCTTTCTGATCCAAATCTGGTAATGGACCACCTACGAGACTAAGAGGTGACTCGCCTCAGGCGAGTAGACCAGAAAGTCGATTCAAGGAAACCTCGAGCGGTCGCACAGCTAATCTACTGGTAGTTCCAAAGCCGGGTGCTCAATGAGTACAATGTTCTGACGCTTCCCGGGAAATGCACAGTGTGCATTGCACACTTCAAAAGATGGAGGGTTCGGCCGGATCGGAGGTTACCATCGGAAGCTAAGGACCTGCTGATCTGCAGTCAGCCGCTCTACCACTGAGCTACACACCCGAATGAGCCATGAAGAATAAGTCCATCTCGTTTTCTGTAGCTGTTCTTCACGAAAATAGCTGTTCACATACCGACTATGAAGGGCGCACCCGGAGTTGAACCGAGGACTTGCTGATCTACAGTCAGCCGCTCTACCACTGAGCTTCACACCCGAACGAGCCCCAAAATATAAATCCATCTCGTTTTTTGTAGCTGTTCTTCATGAAAATAGCTGTTCACATACCAACTACGAAGGGCGCGCCCGGATTTGAACCGAGGACCTTCTGATCTGCAGTCAGCCGCTCTACCACTGAGCTCACACCAGAACGAGCTACAAAAAATATTGTCCAATTCGTTTTCTGTAGCTGTTCTTCACAAAAGTAGCTGTTCACATACCGACTACGAAGGGCACGCCCGGATTTGAACCGAGGACCTGCTGAACTGCAGTCAGCCGCTCTACCACTGAGCTACACACCCGAATGAGCCTCAAAGAATGAGTTCAATTCGTTTTCTGTAGCTGTTCTTCACGAAAATAGCTGTTCACATACCAACTACGAAGGGCGCGCCCGGATTTGAACCGAGGACCTTCTGATCTGCAGTCAGCCGCTCTACCACTGAGCTCACACCAGAACGAGCTACGAAAAATATTGTCCAATTCGTTTTTTGTAGCTGTTCTTCACGAAAATAGCTGTTCACATACCAACTACGAAGGGCGCGCCCGAATTTGAACCGAGGACCTTCTGATCTGCAGTCAGCCGCTCTACCACTGAGCTCACACCAGAACGAGCTACGAAAAATATTGTCCAATTCGTTTTCTGTAGCCGTTCTTCACGAAAGTAGCTGTTCACATACCGACTACGAAGGGCACTCCCGCATTTGAACCGAGGACCTGCTGATCTGCAGTCAGCCGCTCTACCACTGAGCTACACACCCGAATGAGCCTTGAAGAATAAGTCCAGTTCGTTTTCTGTAGCTGTTCTTCACGAAAATAGCTGTTCACATACCGACTACGAAGGGCGCGCCCGGATTTGAACCGAGGACCTGCTGATCTGCACTTAGCCGCTCTACCACTGAGCTTCACACCCGAACGAGCCCCAAAAAATAAGTCCATCTCGTTTTTTGTAGAATTGAACGCAAAGCGGGAGAGGACATAAGGAAATACAAGAAATCTTTAGATTACTGAGTTAACCGTTTCAGTAGTACAATCAATGGTGTTACAGCTAATTTAGCTTGATCGATTATTGGCTTTATCAGCTGTAGCCGGAGACAGTATAGCGCATCAGTCAGACCTGGGGATTGAACCCGGGGTCTTTCGGTTCGCAAGTATACAAGTTAACCACGCGGCCAAATGGCTTAAGTGGAACATAGTTTACTAGCCTAGACTTTGCACTCCACTCGTCCCCTTCTCTCTCTTCACTTAAGCAGCTTAATATCCTTCAAGTCGAACTTGCCGGGCAGGCCTTCTAGCTTGTACGCCTTGGGGCCAACTCGTTCTTCAATCACTGCATCCAGCCAGCGATCGGAGAGTTTATTCGACGGTCTGGGATTCCGGTAAAATACACAAGTACCGGGTTCCAGTCCTCGTCCCCATTCTTCTTTGTTTTCGTGACAAAGTTCACCCCACTCGTCGCGTGACTGCACTGGACGGTAAGGTTCACAGTTAGGTGAAAACCTAAATACCTTCTCATGCGCAGACACGCCATGGTAAGGGGTTGTATTATACTTCGTCACTCCCTTTTTGACTAGTCTGGTGAATTCAGGCCAGCCAATTTCATCGTGGGAGGCATGAGTACGGAGGTACTCGTTGAGTGTTCTATGAAACCTTTCTACTTCTCCATTACTCAGCGAAGTATTCTTCGCAGTCGTGTAATGTAAAATATCATGTTTCAACAGAAATGCCTCAACTCGTTTCGAAACCAGATTCGCACCGGAGTCAGACCAGACAACCAAAGGGGTTGTGTGAAAGGTCTCTAACATATGGCTCAATAGAACCTCTATGTCTTCACCCACGGGCGCCGATTTCGTGGCCTTGCCCAGAGCATATCCAGTGGCACTATCCACTAGTGTGACGACGAAGAATGACTTCTTACCAGAAACAACTCTGTAGTTTCCGACTACATCAATATGGACTTTATTGAATGGAATGAAAGACTTGCGTGTTGCACGTTTTTCGACGTCATCACGTTTCCTCTTCTTTCCTGTCTCAGGATCTAGTCCATCCGTGTTCTGGTTCGGATGTGCCTTGGCACGTTTACAAACGTCACACTGAGCAACAACCTCTCGGCATATTGCTCGGAACCCTGGTTCTGATTTCACCCATTTGCGAAGTCTTTGATATAGAGCTTCTGCACCTTCATGGTCGTGATTATCTTCTACAAATTGTTTCACGTGACCAGGTGGGATAATCAGATAGCCATTCTCACACGTACTCACGTCCTGCCATTCATGGGAACGAGTAGCTGCTGCTAAAGTATGAGACTCAGGCTTCGCTTTCAACTCACGCCTTGATGGTTTGGGCCATTTTAGATAATCAGGTATTCGTGATCGTTCATCCGCAGGGTTCTCACCACTGGCTATGTATCTGAACGTTATGTCTATTTTATACAGCTGTACGAGGTCGTCTATCATTTGTAGCCTAACCTCCGCTGCACCTGATGCAAGACCCTTGGATGCAACCCAATGGCTGAGTTTCTTCCTTGAAAGTTGGCCTAGGACTGGCTTGTTATCGACATACACTGTAAGTGCAAGACCAGTTTTAATTCCTAAGGCTCTTATCCAAGGAACCGTTAGGTCGTTCAGACCTCTCAAGCCTGCTTCTAACTCTACTGTATCGATAGGCCGAATGTCTTTCGTGGCTCGTAGCCAAGATTTATCTTCGACTAATTGCGACCCAAAATATAAGCATGCACCGATTGCGTCCGCCGAAGCATCTGTGTACACAGACCATGGCTGCGAGGGATCTACTCGGAAGAATCCAGTAGCTGGATCTCCTCGTAGTACAATGTCTGAGTACAATTTATGTGCTTTCGTCACAATGTCATCAGGCAAAGGATCGGCCGAAGTTGCGCTCGGATTGGCAATAACACTCAGTCTCTCCAGCGCTCTGGCTGCTGGCGAGAGCCATCCTAGGACAGGATAATGAGATGATGCTATCGTGGCCACCCACGAACGAAGATCACGATAGGTGAAGCCAGCAATGGGCTGGATATCACTTCGTCGTTTCCATCTATTCGCACCAGTCATTTGTAATCCTAAAATCCGTGCTGAGCTACTGCTCTCTGGGTCTTTTGTTGGAAACCCGTTCCTATGTAATGCTTCGCGCAACTGATCTACATGCTCAGTTGGTACTCGCATATCATCTACGAACATATCTATCGGGCTTTCGAGACCTTCCTCGCAGAGAATATATCTTATGATACTTCTCAGTACTTTTGGAGCAATATTAATGCCAAATCCTAAGCGATCCAATCGCATGTATCTTGTTGATCCTTTCTCATCTCTTATGATGAGGCCTTGATATGCCGCGCATTTAGGGCTCATGCGTACGCAAAGGTATGCTTTCTTTATATCTATCAATACCCAGCTATCTATCGATTTACCATCACGTGTATAGTTCGCTCTCCATCGGCGTAATGTATCGTCGACGGTAACATGGTCATCCGAATTGGGATATGAATGGATCTGATTATTTAGAGGCTTAAAGTCTATAACAGGACGGCAAGGAGTTGTGATTTTGTGTTCTTGCGCGACTCCCATTAAAGTCAATGTTCCCTTCAAATCAGATCTTTTGACCTCTTGTATGAAGCCTTGAGATTCCCAATTTTTGATTTCCGTTTGCCATGTATCTAACTGTGATTGACTCAGTGACTCCATCTGCTTTTCATAAGTGGGAGGACGGAATACTCCTGGAGGAGCTTTATTATCAATCCACTTCCATTCCACTTGCCAAACAGATTTACCATCACCATCAGTCAGTCTACGAGCAATGAAATCAGGTTCATCAATAGTAGCTGTGATTCTGTTCCCAGTTTGTTCATCGATTCTAATCTGAGAATCTGCGCCAGAGGCTAATGCCGGTGAAGCGGCTATTATAGGCTCAGTGTAATGCGTGCTCTCGAATACTACAGGAGAGTGCATCGCTATCCAATCGCATCCTAGAATTATATCAACTCTATAGTCACCCACGTGTTCTATGTGATCTGCATCAACGACTAATACAGGCATGGTGTTCCGTATATCATTGTTACAACTCAACACAGTAGCAGGGATCTTTGCGATGGTACACAACTGAGGACCTTTAATGGTCGATAATGCAACCTGGTGATCTTCAACTGAACTACAACCTCTACCAACCTTGCTCAATGCCGATCGAGTTATGATTGAGTCACTTGATCCTGAATCGACAAGGCAAATGAGATTATACTCAGTCTGAAGCAACAGCGGCATCGGAGAATCTAATACGTGAAACCGCTCCCCAAGGTTGCTTACCTTCAAGGCCATTCTTGCTTTAGCAAGGAATCTACACGTTTCAATCGTGTGATTGGTCTTATTACAAAACTCACAGCGCTTCACCGATTGGCCTCCTTCACGGCTTCTCTTTCCCTTGCCTTTACCGCCTTTACCACCCTTACCCTTGCCAGACTTAAAGTCAAATCTTCGCACACCAGGTGCGGCTACTCGCGGTTGACTGAGGTTATCAAATGATAGCCTCGCGCGAGTAATGATTTGCTCATAAGACTTGGTAGGGTCAAGGCAGAACGGCTTGATGGCAGAGCTTGCTGGATGATCGTGTGGTAGACCACTGTAGAAGAACAGCTTCATAATCTCACCCTGGCATCTGTTGTGAATATTGCCGAAGCTCTGTCGCACTAGGCGACTCACAGCAGTAGCATACTCATCAACCGATGTGTAGTCGTTGAAGCTGACACTTCTCAAGCTGGCAACAGCCTTGTCAGGGCTCGAACCAAACCGCTTTCGTAGTTCGGATCGTAGCCGGGCCAAGTACCGTTTCCTGGAAGGATCGATGGACTTCTGCTCACACGGGACCATCTTGGCAGCCTGATACGCCGGACCAGACACCGATAACTTGAGGAGCACAGCCTGGTCATAGTAGTCAAGGTTAAAACCTTCAGGACCGGCAATCATATCCAGCTTGTCCAACCATTCTTCAACATCTTCGTCGGCACCACCGCTGAACTTGACGGCGTTCTTACGAAGTTCGATCATCCGCCGAGCTTTGGAAGTCCCGGCTAGAGGCGATGGCTTGGTATCATCCAAAACCACCTTACGCTTTTCAGGCGCTTTACCTTTCTGAGGAGGAGTACCACCCTCTTGGTGAGGGGTATCACCAACCTTGTGTTGAGAAGGATCTCTATCATCCAACTCACTATCACTGCGATGAGCGAACTCATCGTCCAGTGGAAGCAATGCCTCGTCATCATCGTGATCGAGGTCAATGCTGACGTCTCTGACGTCATCTTCGTCTTCACTGTAGAAATCAGAGAGAGGGCGAAGTTGGTGTGCGCGAGGTGCACTCGCGCTACCAGAACTCTCACTCGAAGAGCCAGGAGTCTGGGCACCAATTGAACGCAAAGCGGGAGAGGACATAAGGAAATACAAGAAATCTTTAGATTACTGAGTTAACCGTTTCAGTAGCACAATCAATGGTGTTACAGCTAATTTAGCTTGATCGATTATTGGCTTTATCAGCTGTAGCCGGAGACAGTATAGCGCATCAGTCAGACCTGGGGATTGAACCCGGGGTCTTTCGGTTCGCAAGTATACAAGTTAACCACGCGGCCAAATGGCTTAAGTGGAACATACTTTACTAGCCTAGACTTTGCACTCCACTTGTAGCCTTTCTTCACGAAAATAGCTGTTCGCATACCGACTACGAAGGGCGCGCCCGGATTTGAATCGAGGATCTGCTGGTCTGAAGTCAGCCGCTCTACCACTGAGCTACACACCCGAATAAGCCACGAAGAATAAGTCCAGTTCGTTTTCTGTAGCTGTTCTTCACGAAAATAGCTGTTCACATACCGACTACGAAGGGCACGCCCGGATTTGAACTGTTGAGTATTTATATATTGATCGTAGAGGAATAGCAAGAGTGCAAGATAGTGCAGTCTTGCCGTCAGCTATTGTCATTAGAGGTTTACAGAGGCACTTATTATCAGAGGTTCTAGAGGAGAGGTCGGTTACTAACGTAGCCATCTTGGCTCAAGTTATCATGTTGCGTTATCTATAATCTCAACAAATGGTACCCGATGCAGGATTCGCCGACGCCGTCTTCGGAGATGCCGTGATAGCGCCGATCCCAGGTATGGCTCTCAGCTTGGAGATGCAGCATCTCTACCTGGAAGTTGAGAAAAGAGGAGCCTTCAATCGAGAGGTATCAATTATCCGGGCCAAGGTTCAACGATGGATATCAAAAGGGGAGATATCTGGAGTTGAAGAGAGGGCACGGGTAATATATGGGGCTATTCTTGATGCCGCCCAAGTAGAGGGTCTGACAGAGGAATGGGTTCGCTTCCTTGGGAAATATTTAGCCAAGCAGGCGACAGCCTCTGCTCGGTCATCAGGGGTTGAGTGGCATCGGGATCGTCATGAGGATTTGAAAAAGGCTTTAGAGTTATTTTTGGGACAGAAAGTGGATAGCGCAGATGATGGTGGTGGTACTGATGGTGGTGGCTCTGGAAATAAAAATATGATCGATTGGAATAAGTTGGACTTGGTGTTGGGGGCTCCGTGGTCTCGACCCACGGCGGAATTGCCGTATGAGATATTTAAGCAGAAAGTTGTTGACTCGATCGCTATTTATCATCTGAAAGGGGAGCCGGAACTTTATTATTTACTTCGGAATTTCTCGGGGCCGCTTAGAGATGACATTAATGTCATGATAAGAGAGAAGTTATCAGAAGGGTTATCGAGTTCGGATATCGTGATGAGAGTTTGGGAATATCTCGATGATAGATTTTCCGGCACATTTAATAAAGGGGAAGCATTATTGCGTTGGGAACGCTTGGCACAGAAAGAAGATGAACGGGTGGAAGACTACTTCGTCCGTATCGATAAGGAGTCAAGTTTATTATGTTCGGTATTCGGTAAGCAGCATTTGGAATTGGAGAAGTGTGTAAGAGCGAGAATGGGGTTGTTACCGAAATTATCGAAAGCTATAGAGAGCCTGGGGAAGGCGGTCGATCGTATGTCGTATAAAGAATTGCGAGGGGAAGCTATGCATTTCGAGTCACAGCTGAGCTCTGGGAAAAATCGATGGGAGGCCAAAAGTTCGCCGGATTTGGCACCGAAGAGGGCTGCTGCTGGTAAGGGAAAATCAGCAGTATCGTCCTTCACGGGCACTTGCAGTAGGTGCCTACAGCCCGGACATTCTTGGCGTTATTGCAGGAGTGAAAAGCCGGGAGATATGGCCCAGAGATGTCCTCGCTGCGGACTCAGGCATCGACTGGCAGATTGTGCAATTTCTCCTACGGTGAGATGTAGGAGATGTTCTCAGCAAGGTCACTTACAGTATGTATGTCCTTCCCCGCTCATTTCAGGTCAGAGGCCACAGGGTACGGATCGAGCTTCAAGCGCCGGTAAAGGTGGTTTACCTAAGAGGGCTTCCGCATACACTATTGAGGTGGGCTGCACTTCGCAGTCGAAGACCTCAACTAGTGATGCAACCACCGGGGCCACTCAGGGTGCGCGAAGTTCGTCGGATCCGTTATCTTGTGTGGTTGACCTGACTTGTGTTGAGCAAAATTTCGCGGGGGCTGAGAATGAAGTGTTGAAAAGAGTCGTGGTCACTGAAAATGATGACGGGGCCGGATACGGTATCTTTACGTATCGGAAATCTGGATGTTTGTGCGTTGGTGGACTCTGGCGCAGCGGTCGCGATGATTCGCGAAGAACTGGCATCCCGACTACATCAAGAGGGGATTATCGAACGTCGGAAGATTAAACCAGTGATTATTACGTGTGCGAATCATACATCGCGAACCGTTAATGAGGAATGTATCCTTCAAGTATCATTATCTCGGGGTTCAGAGGGTCGTGCCAGCTTCTATATCCCAGCGCTGGTGGTTAAGGATTTGAGCTATCCTATCATACTGGGTCGAGTCGCATTACGTATAGTTGGTGCGAAATTATTATATTCATTAGATGATGATGAGGCGAGTAAGATTCAATCTTCATTGAAAGAAGAGATAGTGGAGCGACCTAGTCCTACACAGTATGTAAAAGAGAAGGGAGCGCCATCATTAGATGTACCAGTTATTGATATCGCGCAGATAGAGGTTAGTTGCTCAGAGGAAGAGGAATGCGTCAAAAATTTAGAAGATGATATTATCAGAAAAGAGGAGCCTCAGTCGGCGAATTTACCTTTGAGAGGGAATAGTACAACCGCATTGGAAGAGCAGGTTGAGAAAATATTGGTGGATATTCCTCCCGAGGCAGATTTTTATGCTACAACGCTCTCTCGCATTCATGATCATGGCCCCTTTCCTCTTCCTAATGCTCTTGAGTATACTGTGCAGCTCAAGACATTGGAAGAATTGGAACACGAAGAAGGGCATGATGCAGCAGTTCCGGATATCCCACAGCAGCAGTATAGATTTTATATCGATTGGCCGGAAAAGGTTGAGAAGAAGAGGGAATTGGAAAGAGACTATGACATCAGAGGTAGCTGGCGTCCGACGGGATTGATTCAACGTTTGTCGAATGCGGAACGCATAAAATGGCAGGAGGAATTATGTATGTATTTCAATCGTCATTGGTGGGTGGACACTGGGATTCCCGTACCGGATAAAGAGAGCTGTACCCAATTTGCCACCTGCTTTCCTGTGGTATCTCTCAGGAAAGTTACCACCCCAGTGCGGCCATGTCTCGATTGCCGAGTAATAAATCGGCAGTACCCATCAGTTCACAATCGGAGGAATTCAACGCACTGTGCGATTCAGCAGTTGCAGGGATTATTACAACCAGCGTGGAGAGTGGAGCAGATGGATTTGAGTAAGGCGTATTATCGCCTTGCTATCGGCCGCGGATTACTGATCGATTGCGGAGATATGACTTTGAAGATGACGAGGCGATTAGCGTTTGGACTATCGTCTGGTCCAGCCTCCTTAGAAGGAGTGGTAGATATACTGTTCACCGTTCTTAGATATAAACACCCCCATATCCAAACGGTGAGAATTATGGATGACTTCCTCATCCTCTCCCGGAATGAGGAAGAGAGGCAGGCATGGAACGCGGATATGTTCCAGCTGTTAGCGAAATGCGGCTTCGAGGTTCCCGACTCGAAGCGCAGTATGTGGGAGAAGGATTCTCCGCAGAAGTGGTTAGGAGTGAAGTGGAGATGGGATAGTGCCAAGGGGAACTTATTTGTCGATCGCCCAGAAATCAAGATTGATGAGAGCATCGAATCTAAAAGAGGCTATTTTGCCAACGCTGGCAAATTTCTGGAGCTGACCAAAAGCTCAGCAGAGGCACAGTGTAGAGGACACTGTGATATTGTTCGACAGCTATCGGGTCGAGCAGAGAATTCTTGGGACGGTATTTTACCGAAAGATGTGAGGGATAAATGCAATCTTCATCTGAAAGCAGCTGAAGATTTATGGCAACAGATTGATCAGAGGGTCCCGTTGATATCGGGAGTGAAAACCGTTCGACTATTTACTGATGCTTCATCAAGGGGATATGGGATAGAATTCTGGGCACCAGCAAGGGAATTATATGGAGCTTTTCGCTCCAGAGAGGGGGGAGGAGAAGAGGAGAGAGAGGAATGGGTATCTATCTATGGAGAAGCCCACCTATTCCCTGATCGCGCCGAGGCCTGGCATGCGAATCGCCGGGAAATGTTCGCAATTCTTCAGAGTTTGACGGCCTTATGTCAACAATTCGAGAGGAATTGGTGGAGATCTTTGCGAACGATAGTGCTGGGAAGTGATTCATTCACAGCGATCAGAAGAATGGGAGGACCTGAGAGGAAGTTGAAGGGGATTGAGTGGTTGGCCACTCGTCGGATCCGTGATTGCACGGACGATATCATAGCAGAGTTGAAGACGATGAGCATTTCAGTATTATTCATTCATCATCCCAACACTTCATTCTTTACTAAACGAGTTGACATCTTATCAAGAATTATTGATGATATTCCCTTTTCTCGAGAGCTTCTGAGTATTCACGCTAGTCGTGACGTGCCTCTAACTGCTATAGACCTAACAGTCGCCATTGATGATAGTGAGGCCCCGTTGTTGGCCTTTGAGGTTTTTGATCTCTACTACCCTCACTCTTTACTACTACCTACTCTCGAGAATGTACCATCTCTGAAAACCTATTACGATCTTGATAAGACTTTTCATGCTTGGAAAGGAGATTCAGCTACTCCGAAGCATGAGCTGATAAGAAGGTTCTTGATTAGAGAGCAGGAGAAGGATCCCCTATGTAGTGAAGTGCGTCATCTACTAGAAGAAGGAGCCGATCCGTCGAAGAAGAAACGTTCGGTCGCTCCAGCAGTCGTCTATTATGGTGAGAACGCCTTCCTTCATAATGATGTCCTATGTAAAAAGGATCCCGTTGATGATGAAGATGATGTTAGGATAGTATTGCCGAAGTCGAAATATTCGCGGCTACCAGTTGAGTTGATTAAATATTATCATGATCTTAGAGGTCATCCGGCGGTGAATTCTACTCATCGCTATTTACGTCGTTTATTCTGGTGGCCACGTAGTCGAGCCGATGTCAAGTCGGTCATTCGAAGCTGTCATCCTTGTCAAGTGTCAGCTTCTTTTCTTAAGCGTCAGCATGAGGCCCATCTATGGACCCCTAGCGAGCCTTTCGAAGTTTTGGGGCTCGATATAGTAGGGCCGCTACTCCCCAGTTCTAAGGGAGAGAGGTGGGTGTTGACGTGTACAGATTTATTAAGTCGTTTCACCCTTTTGTTCCCGCTGGCAGATATAAGTACTAATACGATATGCAGAGTAATAGAAACACAAGTTCTGCTGAGGTTTGGAACTCCATCTACCTTTATAAGTGATCAGGGACGGCAGTTTACTCTGTCTCCCAGATTTGATGCCCTTTGTTGTTTATACTCTGCTCGTCATATAGTATTACCCGTTGCCCATCCGCCATCGGGGGGGTTCTATGAACGCCAGCATAGAACAATTGGGGAATCATTACGCCGTTTACTCAAGAGTCGTCAGAGAGCTTCTTGGGTCGATTTATTAGCTATTGCGGAAGGCCGCCTGAACTCCGTGCCGGATCCGGAGCTCGGCATCTCTCCGCATGAGATTCTCTTCGGGTTTAAGTTGAGGCTCCCTTTTGATGTGTCATTACGTAGTCAAGTTCTGCGGGAGCCGCTTACCCATGAGAATATTGTGTCATTTATTTCGTATCCTAATAAGATTAGAACGTCAGCTGTACTCTCAGAGGTATCTCGATTAGATCGTCATCGTCGACAGTTGTTGAGTGTTTGGTCTGACGCGTGGACGAGATCGAGAGAGAAGAGTAAAGGCCCAGAGGTCCGAGAACATTATGTTCGAGGAGAATCGGTCTACATATATCGTAAGCCCCAACATAAGTTAGATTCACAATGGATAAGAGGTACCATTATGAATCCTATCGGTGGGCAGTGTTATGAAGTACAGCTTTCGGATGGTACACGACAAGTCTTTCATAAGGATCACATTAAGCCTTTTTATATATCAGAAGAAGAAGATCGTGTGCCGACACCCACTTCAAGAGGTCATAAGAGGAGAGATCTATCATCTCCACCTACCACTGAAGACCTTCCACCAAAGAGGAAAGTGCGAATTGTGTCTTCTGGTCATCCTTTCTTAGCATGGAAAGATGAAGATGGTACGGTGAGGGTTGGTAGTAAGATATCATGGACCAATGATAATTTCTTTCTTGTCCATGAATATAAGCTGTTAGAGGACCATCGAACTGTCGTACCGATGTACTTCACTCCCGATGGTATATTAAGAGTTGGAGGTCCCCCAGAGATTCCCGCTACTGTTGCTGTCAACCCTAAGGGAGTCTCCGTTCTCAAGCTGGAGAGCCCTACTCAGCTTTCTGTCGAATCTTCTAGGAAAGTGTCTGCTCTATAGCCGCCACCTTGGGGGGCCGAGATGTTGAGTATTTATATATTGATTGTAGAGGAATAGCAAGAGTGCAAGATAGTGCAGTCTTGCCGTCAGCTATTGTCATTAGAGGTTTACAGAGGCACTTATTATCAGAGGTTCTAGAGGAGAGGTCGGTTACTAAAGTAGCCATCTTGGCTCAAGTTATGTTGCGTTATCTATAATCTCAACATGAACCGAGGACCTGCTGATCTGCAGTTAGCCGCTCTACCACTGAGCTACACACCCGAATGAGCTACGAAAAATAAGTCCAGTTCGTCTTCTGTAGCTGTTCTTCGAGAAAATAGCTGTTCATACCGACTACAAAAGGCGCGCTCGGATACGAACCGAGGACCTGCTGCTCTGCAGTTAGCCGCTCTCCCACTGAGCTTTACACCCGAATGAGCCCCAAAAAATAAGTCCATCTCGTTTTTTGTAGTTGTAAGTACGCGTAGTGTTACGTCAGTGAAATACGGGGACAAAGGGAGTGCGCTCGCTACACAATGTACGCACACGCTCTACGCGCAGCACATAAGATACTTACGTGCAGATGCCGAACGCACGGATAGGATTCACTGCTTCAACTAGAACAATAGTAGCAGGCTACGCATAGTGGCCACTGTGGCTCTCACTAGAGCTGCGGTATATCTATTGGTGTGAAAGATGAACTCTTCCCTCCCAGCCCGGGAGATGTGTGCAAGCGGTGAGACGTCTTAGCACAACCGCTAAGCGTAATCAATCCCCGCACACATACATCTCTCTGTGCGAAGTTAGTAGCCGCTTCGGCCACAGCTATCACACAGAGTGATGCCAATCCCACACTCCCGTGTTGGCCGAGTTTCACTGTTCTTCACGAAAATAGCTGTTCACATACCGACTACGAAGTGCGCGCCCGGATTTGAACCGAGGACCTTCTGATCTGCAGTCAGCCGCTCTACCACTGAGCTCACACCAGAACGAGGTACGAAAAATATTGTCCAATTCGTTTTTTGTAGCTGTTCTTCACGAAAATAGCTGTTCACATACCAACTACGAAGGGCGCGCCCGAATTTGAACCGAGGACCTTCTGATCTGCAGTCAGCCGCTCTACCACTGAGCTCACACCAGAACGAGCTACGAAAAATATTGTCCAATTCGTCTTCTGTAGCCGTTCTTCACGAAAGTAGCTGTTCACATACCGACTACGAAGGGCACTCCCGCATTTGAACCGAGGACCTGCTGATCTGCAGTCAGCCGCTCTACCACTGAGCTACACACCCGAATGAGCCTTGAAGAATAAGTCCAGTTCGTTTTCTGTAGCTGTTCTTCACGAAAATAGCTGTTCACATACCGACTACGAAGGGCGCGCCCGGATTTGAACCGAGGACCTGCTGATCTGCACTGAGCCGCTCTACCACTGAGCTTCACACCCGAACGAGCCCCAAAAAATAAGTCCATCTCGTTTTTTGTAGCCTTTCTTCACGAAAGTAGCTGTTCGCATACCGACTACGAAGGGCGCGCCCGGATTTGAATCGAGGATCTGCTGGTCTGCAGTCAGCCGCTCTACCACTGAGCTACACACCCGAATAAGCCACGAAGAATAAGTCCAGTTCGTTTTCTGTAGCTGTTCTTCACGAAAATAGCTGTTCACATACCGACTACGAAGGGCACGCCCGGATTTGAACCGAGGACCTGCTGATCTGCAGTTAGCCGCTCTACCACTGAGCTACACACCCGAATGAGCTACGAAAAATAAGTCCAGTTCGTCTTCTGTAGCTGTTCTTCGAGAAAATAGCTGTTCACACCGACTACAAAAGGCGCGCCCGGATACGAACCGAGGACCTGCTGCTCTGCAGTTAGCCGCTCTCCCACTGAGCTTTACACCCGAACGAGCCCCAAAAAATAAGTCCATCTCGTTTTTTGTAGCTGTTCTTCACGAAAATAGCTGTTCACATACCGACTACGAAGTGCGCGCCCGGATTTGATCCGAGGACCTGCTAATCTCCAGTCAGCCGCTCTACCACTGAGCTACACACCCGAATGAGCCTCAAAGAATAAGTTCAATTCGTTTTCTGTAGCTGTTCTTCACGAAAATAGCTGTTCACATACCGACTACGAAGGGCGCGCCCGGAGTTGAACCGAGGACCTGCTGATCTGCAGTCAGCCGCTCTACCACTGAGCTACACACCCAAATGAGCTGCGAAAAATAAGTCCAGTTCGTCTTCTGTAGCTGTTCTTCGAGAAAATAGCTGTTCACCCCGACTACAAAGGGCGCGCCCGGATACGAACCGAGGACCTGCTGATCTGCAGTTAGCCGCTCTCCCACTGAGCTTTACACCCGAACGAGCCCCAAAAAATAAGTCCATCTCGTTTTTTGTAGCTGTTCTTCACAAGAGTAGCTGTTTACATACCGACTACGAAGTGCGCGCCCGGATTTGATCCGAGGACCTGCTGATCTGCAGTTAGCCGCTCTCCCACTGAGCTACACACCCGAATGAGCCTCAAAGAATAAGTTCAATTCGTTTTCTGTAGCAGTTCTTCACGAAAATAGCTGTTCACATACCTGTTTCCTCATTAGGGTTCGTGCAGTTTGCAGAGTTGCTCGCGCTATAATTCTGTCGATTGCGTAATCGATTGCAGTGCTCCGTGCACCGTTGTTCGCATGATTCCTTTTATGGGTATCGTGGTTCGTCGCTGCTAAGGGCATCAGTGTTACTTAACCTGTATCGGAAACCGTTCTCCCAAAGTAGTAATCTGTAATTGAGTTACTGAAGTTGGCTTTCCACAAGCACAAACAATCATCCGAGAATCGATGAAGCAATCAAGTTCGATATCAACTGCTCGTGGAGAACGACGTGTTCGGCGTGATGAGGCCCGAGAGGCGGCTAAGCAGGGCGAGATTAGTGATGATTCTGGAGATTTCTATTCGTTGGGTTCATCGTTGGCTTTCCAGGAGGTTGGAGGTGTTAGGTCTCAGTCCTTGCCTCCAAGAATGAGATCGGGTACTGATGGTGTGGGCGATCAACTTCAAGGTCGTCAGGCTAGTATCGGATGTGGTGAAGCGAGAGGGGGACTCCAGTCTGCGATTGAGAACACGTTAAGCTACCTTACATCACAAGTCTCGGCCTTGGCTGAGAGAGTGGATGCTATGGCAGTTAGGCCAGTGCAGGAGGGGACGAGGGGTGTTGTTCAGGAGGAGCCCGGAGATTAGAGGGTCAAGGAAGGCGTGTTGAAGGACGGGTTGTGGCAGGGTGATGCTACTGTGGTGAAGGCGGAGCATGAGATTGTCCCGAGTCGTTCCCGAGGGAGTTCCAATCAGCGTCTGATTCAGGAAGCCCGTAAGGAAGCCCGTCAGGAGCTAGCTGCAGTGAAGTTGGGTATCTATGATGGAAAGGCGACATCCCCTGACAGCACCAGCCATGCATCTATTCGTGCTCATTTAAGTGCTTTTGATCGAGCTCTGGACTATTGTGCTATAGCCAGTGGATCCCCTACTTGTTATTTTCTGCTATTGTACAGTCTCAGTGAGAGTGTCCGTAATCGTGTAGATGCTCGTCTTGGCCCTAAGAATGACTATGACATTCGAGGGGATATTTTCGCTCATTTTGGTGGGCGATACCAAGCGTTGCGTTCGGCTCTGCTGATCCTGTATCTTGATCCGTCGGAAGCGTCTTGTCTGCGTAGGCAATGGCATGATCTCCGTATGACCCCAGAGATGTCTTTTCGTGAGTTTGTTGTTAAGTTGGATCACCTTGGAGGAGAGCTTGCCCTTCAAGGAGATATTTTGTCCGATAATGATGTGTGGGACAAATTAACTCATTGCTGTCGTGCGCCGTTTGATGATTCGGCGCTTACCTATAGATTAGAAAAGATGGATTTGGCCGTTGCTCGTTCGTATATCGAGTCTCGTGCTAATTTAAGTGATATTAATTCGGTGGTGTTATCTGGTCGTTCGGCTAGTGTGTCCGCTGTGAACGGCGTCAGTGATGAGACTGGTGACTCTCCAGCTGTTGTTAGTGGTGAATCCCCTCCCCAAGGAAGGGCAGATATGTCTCTTGCCCAGGTGGGAAAGCCGACGGCTCCATATATTCCTGATGTGCGACAGTTGCCTAAGGGTACTTGTGGTCGCTGCTTCCAAGTAGGGCATCTGGCAGATAGTTGTACGGCAAGCTCACCGGCGTCATTGGCCTCCCGATGTTTGGTTTGTGGTCGAGGGGGTCATAAGGTCGCCAACTGTCGCCTTCGCGGTAACCGGTTGTTGACGTGTAAACGCTGTAATTCGAGGGGCCATGTATCGTTTATATGTCGGAATACCATGGCAGCTAAGACCGAGCCCGTGGCTGATTCTTCTTCGCTACCTCCGAAGCCTGCAGACGCGTCGGCTATTGAGGCACGGGGTGGTGACGAGGAACATCTGGATGTGGACGATGAGGTTCCGAAGTGGCTCATGACTGTTAATAGTGTGGACCCAATCCAAGGGTTGCCAGAAGATTCCTCCTCAAGACCATTAACTGTTGATGTAGAATTCAAATCGGTGAGATCAGCATCTGAACCGTTTCGTATCAAGGCCTTGCTGGACACGGGTGCAGCTCGGTCGTTCGTTCGTTCTTCGACGCGTAATCGTATTCCGGCTGACTGTATCATCGAGTCCAGGAAAGTTTGAACTATTGTTACTGTGGCTATTGGTTCTAAAATGATGTGCGAGGAGGTTATACAGGTCTTAGTCTGTACTCCGCATAAGTCTGTTTCGATATGGTTGTTGGTGGCGGCTGACTTATCGTGTGAAGTTATTCTGGGTATGCAAGCATTGCGATCGCTAGCTTTGTTGTTGTACCTCGGTAATGATGAGATATTGTTACGAGCTGCTCTATCACCTGAAACTGTTAAAGGTGTTGTTTCGACCGTAGCGGCTGTAGAGACTGGGGTCACGGAATCTGTTCAATCTGACGCTTTCTTTGAGTTGTGTTCGCCGAACGTAGCGAGTTGTGATCCACTGGACTGTAATGTGTTAAACGAGGTTTCTTGTCCATCTCGGAGTATCCGAGAGCGCGTGTACGATGTTGATGCTGCTGAGCTGGGGGACGAGCCTTCCGGAGATAACTCGTCCGAAGCTGTAGTAGCATCCCGGCGTGAGTTGAGCGGGAATGAACCGGAGAATGACACTGAGAATGGAATCCCGGTGAGTCCGCTCGTTGAGACGGAGGGAACTCTCGACTTTGATAATCGTACTCTGTTCCGTGGCTTGACGCCGTCGCAACACTTCGACGTGAATGGGGTGTCTGGCATTGCCTTTCGATATACGTACGGTGTTCCGTGGGCGTCAAGTGGTCTGAAGAATGCACTGGCTAGTTCGTGTTCTCTGTGTCAAAGTTTCGATAAAGATCGTCGACTTGTACAACGCCTAGTACGATCGGGGTTGTTACCTGATTATTCGGCGGTCTTCGAGCGATATGAGTCGATTGGGGCTATTGTCCGGTTGCAGCCAGGTGAATATCCGTTGGTGGCAAGTATTATCGACCACTTCCCTGTCTTGAACCCAAGTTCGAAGTCGTCTCCGGTGCGTCCGGTACTTAACGGCTTGCACTATAAGGGAGTTATTGGCAGTGGGCAAGGACAGTTGGATAGGTCGGCTTTAGCTCGCAGTAAGCGAGGGGTGTTGCCAGCGCTCTTTACGTTTCGAGCTTTCCCGTATGTGGGGATTTTGGATTTGGAGTGCGCCTTTTATATGTTGGAGAATGATCCGCAATGTCGTTACTGGTTTTGTCTGGTATGGCAATCTGAAGTTTATCGGTTGAGGGGCCCTCCGATGGGTAGCCCCCACTCTCCAGCGTGCTTGAATGATGCGCTCAAGCGATTGGTGACCCTCGCTGAGCATAAGCTGCCTGGTCATATCAAAGCGGCGCTTCTCCGTATTCGAGAAGGTAAGGGGTCCGCTATAGATGCGCGAGATCTGTTGTCGTATGTGTTCATGAAACCCTACATGGATGATATTGTTATGGGCTCTAATTCCCGTGTGGGTCTTGAGAGCGGTTTAGAGGCGTTTCTGAGAGCCTGCGTAGTTCGTGGGTTCATTTCGCAGGAGCGTAAGCGCCAGTTGGGACCGCCACCACCGGGGAAGGAGTCTCATGTGTTGGGGCTGGACTGGTTTTCGAATGATCGATTGCGTGCTCAAAAGGCCGACTTGCCTCTGCCTCCGTTGGAAATTGTGGAGGTTGATGGTAAGACCGTTAGCAATGTCACCTGTAGGGATATACTGGCTGTTATTAACTCCCATTTTGACCCTCTTGGATCGCATAGTAATATACTGTTAGCGATGAGATATACTCTCCGCTCTGAGATTAGTAAGGGCTTGGAGTGGGACGACTTTGTTTCCGTTTCGACGTATAGGGAGATTGAACGGTTGATGCAGTCGTTTATTGATGCCCCTACTATTCCTCGATTGCTCGCTCCCTCATTAGAAGATTTGAGGGAAGTGTATTTATTCGCTGATTCGAGTATGTTTGCGTGCGGCAGCGTACTGCTAACTGTCGGACTCGTCTTCATCAGAGGTCGTGCTCGTCTGATACCCCCGGTGAGAGCGTCGTGGAGTGTTGTGCGGAAGGAGCTGACAGCATGTGACGATGTGCTCGAGCTGTTTACCGAGACTTTGACGTTATGGAGAGATACGTGGCTACCACCATTGATAACTCCAACTCCGATTTTGTTCACGGATAGTGAGTGTAACTACTTCCGTCTTCGTCGGGAGTTACGAGCCTTAAGGGAATCCTGTGAGGAGTTCGAGTCTACGGTTGTAGATAATTCGAAGCTGACCAGTCATAAGGCTACCTTGCAGTTGCCGGCATATGAGCGGAAGGTTGCACTCGCGTTATTTCGTGGCGGTGGAGAGGTTCGTCATATTAGTGGTGAGATTAATGCTGCTGACCCGTATTCTCGAGGTCTTCCTGTCCGTTGTCCATTTGAGGAAGATGAAGCTTTGAAGATTGCAATCGACGTGAAGAAAGGACACCCTACCGGTGAAGTGTTATGTGCTGTTCCGGGAGAGGAAGCTGCTGTCGAGGAAGACGATGAGCTGATATATGAACCCGATCCACAACTTGTTGACTCTATTCGAGATTCGCAAAAAGACGATGTCTTCTTGAAGAGATTATTGGATGGAGATTATGCATGCGACCGTGAACGTCGGCTATATATAGTGGTTGATGGTGAGGTGCGTCATGCAGTCACCAATGCTCTGATTGTGCCGAGTTCTAGATGTCGAGAGATAATTGGATTACTTCATGAACTATTTGTGCATATAGGATATTATAAGATATACTTGCGTACTTATCGTATATTTTATTGTGGTTCGTTGAAGGAGTATCGCCGATATGAACGTAGTTGTAGAGTATGTATTGCTAATAGGTCTCATCGTACGTTCCATCACCAGGTCGGCAGATCTGTATTGAGGTCTAGCCGCTGTTGGGAACTATTGAGCTGTGATTTCGTGGGACCTTTCAAGTCTCCGTACGGTAATCATACCAGTGCGGATGATGCTGTTATGGTGATGATATGTATCGACTCTTTCAGCGGGTTTCTTGTGGCTAAGAAATGCCCGGATTTTGCTAATGGTATTAGCACGCTGAAGGCGTTGCAACCTACTTTCTATGGAAGTGGGTTTCCCCTAGTAATAGTGAGTGATCAGGATCAACGTTTTTCGGATGCTAGGGTAGTTTCCTCGGGGAACCTCCATTCATACATCGCTGTTTCATACATTGTAGGTTTCGTCCACGATTGTTTCATCCATGGTAGGGTTCATCCTGCTTGTTTCGTCCATGTTACTTCCGTCCATCCTCTTTCATACACGTCTCTTTCGTCCACGGGTCTTACGTACATGATTCTTTCATCCACGCCGTTTCGTCCAATCATGCTCTAACTCCGCTTCTTTCTTCCAGGGCTTTTCGTACAAGCCTTTCGTACATGTGCGTTTCGTCCACGCTACTTTTAGACATATGTCTAAAAGTAGCGCCCAGTGGCTGCGCCGCCGGCTCCACCATCCCGCCGCTGCCATCTACCCCTACCCAGATTTGAACCTGGGACCATCGTCATGCTAGCCGGGAGCTCTACCAATTCCGCTATTAGCATCACCTACCACGATCTAAGAATGTCACCGCCGCCTCTACTGGTGAGTCACCAGTGGTGACGATCTAGCACCCCCCCAGATCAGGTAACCTGATCAGAGACAACCTGATTCAGGTTGTCTCTGTGGTGATCCCAGTGCCTAGAGGCTCCAAACACGAATGGAGCCAAGTTGAATAGGTTGGGTATCGCATGGGCGGTACTTTGTCGGAGTTGAGCAGGAGTCTTTCAGGTGAGTAGGTTAGGAGTTCATGCTCGTATTCGCGAGGTCGTGGGTTCCTTTCCTCCGGGAAACATTTTCGTGTCGTAGTTCCATATGTACGAACCACTATTGGACGAATGAATTTTTTTCGAAAAGATCGTGGCCGAATAGATCACCACGAGCATATCTTTGGATCAACCGCCCATGCACGAAGTAATCGTGTCCGAAACCGGTTATGGATGAAACAATCGTGACCGAAACATACACTTTTTCGATGTACGAAAAGATCATGAATGAACCGAAATTTGTACGAAACAATCTTGGACCGAAGCTGCAGTGGACCAATCGATCATGGACGAATCGCGGTACACCCAGTTTCCTGGCTCAAGTCCTGTGGTATTCGCTGGTATCAGACGCCGCCGAGATGCGAGCGAGCTCATGGGTGGTACGAAACTTTACATAAAACGTTCTTACAGATAGTTCGTGCCTTACTGCTTGGTGATCAGTCCCGTACGTTGAAGTGGTTTGATGTTATTGATCGGGCTGCTTGGACTATTAATCATGTGTATCGCCACTCGGCTGACTCTGATATCTTTCCCGCTGAGTTGCATTTCTGTTATGGTCGTGCGTTACCACCTAATTATGATGATCGGGTGATGACTCCTGAGGCCGCTAAATTCGTTTCTACTATGACTGAGTTACCGGTTCCGAATCATCGGGACGTTGAACCATTTATGTTACAGTTCCATAATCGACATGCTGATTGTATCCAATTAAATACCGCTGAAAGTATTGATCGCGTATTAGCGTCTCGTCAAGTTCTGGCGGGTGCTCAGTTGGCAAGGCGTGACTTCAAGAAGTTCGCCGGTGGTGATTATGTTGTCCGTTACAACTTTAATCGTCGTGGCAAATTGGATACCCGTTGGCTGGTGGATCAAGTCTGTGAAATCGTCGCAATTTCTGGATCGGTGGCTACTCTGAAGGTTGGCACTGATTGGGAGGGTCGTCCTGTTCTCAAGTCGGAATTTCTCGGAAATTTGAAAGTGATTCCGAGGGATGCTTTTAATTGATGACCCTTACATCGTATTGGTTATGTATTTTATCTGATTACGTTCTATGCTGTGTTTCTGTCGGCTTCTCGCTGACTTTGGTTGCGTGCTGTCCCGGCACGTGTCCGAGCGCACTGATTGTGTGGCTCATGTTCTATAGTTTATTAATCTGCCGTCTTCTTGCCGCGTTATTTCTGCTGCGTATTTGGGTCGATTCGCCGTTATCGGCCGCCCCGGGAGTGTTTCCTCATTAGGGTTCGTGCAGTTTGCAGAGTTGCTCGCGCTATAATTCTGTCGATTGCGTAATCGATTGCAGTGCTCCGTGCACCGTTGTTCGCATGATTCCTTTTATGGGTATCGTGGTTCGTCGCTGCTAAGGGGCATCAGTGTTACTTAAACCTCCATGAATACATAGCGAGGGATCCCAGGGTCCCCAACGGAGACTCTGTAAGGATTACTACTCTTGCCGGATTTCGGCGATGATTGGAGTTAAATTTCAGGTTTTCTTCGACTGGATTCAGCGTCACGAGGATTCCCGAGCGTGTTTCTTGCGGAGTTCAAACGAAGAGATCTTCACCGACGCGCTTCACATTAGCTGAGAGCCTACGAGAGGAAGTCAAAGTGGGTCTCACTCAGCGAATTCTAAATGGTATCCGAGGAACATATCGCGCCTTTCTTCCGAGCACGAGGGTCGTTCAGTCTTGAAGTTATCGACTGAGCTGTCAACAAGTCCTTATTGGTATACAAAAGTTTCAGAGATTAACTGAAGATCGATATGCCCTCGTCCGACGTAATGATCGATACCGCGGGGAAGTGGAGAGACTGCGAGAGCGGATAGCCGGCCTCGAGAGGCGACTCAAGCGGAGTAGGTCCGCCAGGCGCGCCGAGGGGGAAGGTGAGACCGATGATCTCCGGTGATTAGTCTTTACTGAACTATCAGGGACGAGAAGAGAGGACCTCTCAGTCGTTGTAGAGCGGCCGGGGGAAATGGGCTGCGGTTCGCTGCAGTCTTTGGATTATCACGCCCGAGAGCTGGAATACAAAGCCAAGCTAGCTCGACTTGAAAGGGCACTGGCAGCTGAGAGATCGTAAGACAGCACAATTTTCAGTGATGATGCTTGAGACCCTCAGGCACTCCAGTTCTCTCAGAAAGCAGCTCGAGGAAGCTAGAGGAGAAGCTGAGAAATTGGCCGAACAGGTATCCCTAGTACAGCGAGACCAGCACGTCTTGATCACAGCACATGGCTCAATGCTTTTGGAACATTCAGCCCTTGGGATACCCTAGCTGTGTCTGGTTCCAGGTGCGGAAGTCCCATAGGATAATAGAAAGTAGAAGTAGAGAAAAAGAAGTGACCCACAAGGCTCCGAGCGAGGTGGAGCTCCAAGCGTACCCTATCAACAAAGATGATATAGTTATTGACACGTGAGGGATTCTATGTGGACTTCGCATGTGAGTGTTTGCCCGAGTGGTTAAGGGGGTGGACTTAAGATCCACTGGACACGGTCCGCGTGGGTTCGAACCCCACAGCACTCATAGCGTTTTCACCTGCAAGGTTCGGACGCCCAATATCGGTTGCTGCAACCACCCAACGCAGTCAGAATAGGAACCAACACCCAAGGGTCAACAGACAAGACGCAGACATCCAGGTCAGAGCAATCGCTGATTTCCTTATCTGTGGCGGCGCGACTTCATGCCAGGCATGACATGACTATTGACCTCCTCGGTGGGACTGTTGGCTTAGGTACTCAAGGAAATCCTTAGGAGTCATCACAATGAGATCAGACAGCTCCGATCCGAGCTTCGCAGGTAATAGCGGACCACTGTCACCGGCCGAGACCACTGTTCTCCATCTATGCACGGTTAGAATATTAATCATGTGTGAATGCTCGTGAAGTTTAGATTGGTGACGCAACCCTCGCTGGGCTCGTGCTATGTAGCCATCGACTCCGGCCGCAGGTATCAGTCTTCACAACATCCCGTGGAAGAAGCTCACGCTTCACCTCATCTCCCAAAACTACCTCACTTAAGGGAGCGTCTTGGAGGCTACTTGGGCCCTTACGAGGGTCGCGAAGAATATTACGAGCGTCATGTTCAACTCGCCAGAGAGATGGCTGGAGACTATTTCAGCTTGCCTCCGATTCGACAGAACCAATACCCTGGACGGGGCCATATCCGCTAGACGTTCCTCGGGACTCAGAATGGAGAGTCGTACAGGACAAAAAGGTCTTCCCAGGACTCGGGCAGCTGAAGTAGCTGTGACCGTCCCAACTCGGTGGACGCATGGCGAATCGGAGGAAATCCCCGGATGAAGACTGCCGCCGCTTCTTCATCACATTCCATGTGCTGCGAGGAGAGTGCCGTAGAATTGCACTATGATGACGCCTTGTGTTGAGTCCTGTCATACGGTCACACATTGTCGCACGATTCTCACTGAGGGAGCGAGACACAGCCTGAAGGTTCATTCGCGTTGCTGCAGACGACCCCTTCCAGATGACTTTCTCATGGGCGAAGCTGTTCTGCCTAACCATCAATTGATGCACTCATACGCGGAATAGGATTGTTTGTTCGGGACACGCTGCTAAACTGCCTTCCTTATTCGCTCATCTGGGGCCCCTTTCACATTACCCCCACGAAACTGCCACTAACACTGACACTTAGGGACGGATTTTCTGAAGTAGCACTTATTGCTTAGGACCTTGCAGATGAGCCGGACACTCAGGGGCGGTTTGTTCAGGGGCCACTTGGTCAAGACAGGTGGTCCCTTTTCCACACTCAGCGCCACATTGATGCTGTTTCTCGCCCAGTTCAAGCCCAGTCGATTGACGCTCATGAACCCTCTCGCCGCCTTGGTTGGACTCATTCTCGCGGCTCTGGCTTACGGAGGAGAGAACTCAAAGCCGCGTCATTGGGCTGTAGGTCGATCCGTGCGGACCTTCAGGCGTGGGCAGGAGGCACGGAACCGAAAACCCGCTCAGGTCCTTATCGCCGGGTCGAGAGGTTATGATAACTATCGCCATCAGGCGGGCTTATGCCATGCTTATCAAATCCTCAAGCGCAACGGTATACCGGAAAACCAAATCATAACCCTATCGTGAGAGAGGGCTTCCCAGATTGCCGTCAACGACTGAGGTCTCGAACGCAGGTACAATGACGTTGTCAACAGTTGGAGGAATCCATATAGGGGCAAGCTGTTCAATAAGCCCACGGGTGGGACTTTCTAGCTCTGCTACAACTAGTAGTCGGTCCAGGCAGTGCCCCGGGCGTGGACGTCTACCAAGGCTGCAAGGTGGACTATCCGGGCCGCCAAGTGTCGAAGGATAATGTTAAGCGAGTAAGTCCCCCCAGCGGAGAACACGCACGGTGAAACATCGTCACTCTCAAGTCTGTGGGAGGAGCTAGTGTTCGTGATCGTTAACAGCCACCTCAGACGTGGAAGCACATCCTGTCGAGAGAGGATAAAATATCTTGGGTTTGCCCTACCCTCGGCCTGAGCGCTGCTTTCTGTGCTCGGTGAACTTGCCTGAACTCATCCCCCTTGAAACAAGATGCATCGGTGCTAGTCTGACTAAGCCGATTCTCGGCGTGGACTTGGAACTCGCACGCACATCGCCTCCAAAACCTTTCCATCTCGAGGCTCCGAGTAGGTTGCGTCTCTTCAGGTCCTGACCGGGGACGCTGGGCCCTTCGGGAGAAAAGTACTGAACAGTACAGACAACGACTACGTCTTCATCTACTTCGTGGATCATGGCGGGGGTAGGTCGCTCGGTGATGCCGCTCTGTGCGCGGCACTCCGATGGTACTCAGAGAACCACCTTGAACTACCTCGTGAGTTCCTATACAAGAGGGAACTGCGATCCTGGCTGGAGACTATGGCTGACAAGAAAATGTGAATTTTCAGTGTCACCGAATTGTTTTGTAGCTGCTTCGGGCAGGTACAAGAAACTTGTATTCTACGTGGAAGCGTGTGATTCGGGCAGCATGTTTGATGGGCTGGAACCAATACCGAATCAGTGAGAAGACTCACACGCAATTCTTTGCTGAGGGTCTCTACAGCGTTTTGCCGCTTTTACCAGCAGAGTTAGTAGGTACTACGTTACTGCTTCACGCCCTTACGAGAACAGCTACGCGACGTATTGCGGAAGTCACAACCCGATGGTACGTGGGGAGCGAATTTTTGCATTTTGCAAGTCACGGTTTTCAGAGTGATATGGTTGGCAGCAGGTGGATGGGTACTTGCCTTGGGGATCTCTTCTCTGTGAACTGGATGGAGGACGAGGACGCGCAAGGAGACGGCTCGGAAACTCTGCAGATGCAGTATGAAGGAGTTAGAAACAAAACGCTGAGGTTCGCTACGTCACACGACAACCGTCACGATAGATTATTTGCTCTTCTAGCAACGTGACACAATACGGAGACACGACCTGGACCCGCGAGTTCACCGATGAGTTTATGGGCAACAGGGAAGGGAGGAAGCTGGCCTTGCTCGGTGATCGTATGCTTGGGTATTGCTTTGTACAGTGGCTTCTTGCGACCTCTTGAGATCAGGTCCGAGCTCGCCGCGGAAGATGTTCTCCGTAAATTCTTCCCTCGTCAAGCGAAGTCGGGTACCGGTGTAGAGGTGAGAATAGGGAAGATAGTGCCGACTGATAGCACGGTTGTAGGCTACCGAGAAGGAGAGGCTTCACGAAGTCAGGAAGATGAGCAGCATACCCTCATCAATGGTTCCGATCCATAACGCGTACCTTGGCATTGAGGAAGGACTGTCCAGTCGCCATCCTTCAGGTACATGGCACTCGTGCGCGAGGAAGGGAAACCATGTAACTACGCAGGACAGCTGAAGGCTGCCAAGCAACTTCTCGAGGCCGTCGAAGCGAGGATCCGACGGCTTTGGGATCCCAGAAAGCTGCACAATCATGATTAGACAGCTTCGATTTCGATTTGCCCACAGAAGTGAAGCTTACCTTGCTGAACGCTTCAAGCGACCTTCAAGTCTCGGAGAGTTTTCCTTCTTCTCCAGCTAGGACCACTGACAGTCCTCAAGCTGCGACCTTACAGGATTTTTGAAGAGTCATTCGGACTCAGCGGTTGGGAATAATTTTTGGCCAGCTCAAGGGCCCCTTTTTACCGATAATAGCCATCAGAGGTGACGAAGCTCGGAGATTTTTCCGTGATACTTTTTAACACCATCTCTCAGAGTGTTGTGGGATGTGTATGCGCGCACGCCACGGCTATGTGCGCACGCCTAGCTCTCGTACGTCTCGTCACGTGACGTGACGCGTCTCGTCTCCATCGCTGCGGCTGATGGCGTCTTGCTAGCTGCTATTAGCTATTACAGCGGTTACGGTCTCAGTACCACACTTTCCTACATGAGTACTCCTGTTGAGCAGTCGGGCGTCAATTCACACAGAGAGGATCGGTTCGTCCACCGCGTCGATCGTTTGGTATCAACCGATGCTTACTATCGTATCGAATACGAGGTCACCTCTTTACCTTGGCCACAGCAAGGCGCTCTCATGTTTGTTCTTGTTGTGTTTCTATAGTGGAGGGCAAGTTGTTTATGCTCATGCATCAACTATTGTCAAGTATCAACCGGGAGCCTCCGAGATGCGCCATCACATGCAGCGATACGTACCCGGGACGAGTCGACATACTCTTCCATTCAGTCAACACTGCCATTGCCGCTTCACTTTAATCGAACACAAGCCTGTATGTCGCTGACCCGGTGGGAAACAATAAAAGCGCATCAAATACAATCTATTCTTATAGCTATGAGATTAGGCTCATTTGGGAAGGGTGACACCTCTTGGACCGACCAATTCTCTTCCCGCGACAGGCCGAGGAACACCTGAAGCGGTTGGTCCACACTTTCTTGCCTGATCTCCCCTGTTTCCGCATCTCGGTAAACTGAATACCTGTAGAGAATCGCGTGGGGTACTAGAAGAGAAGAATCCTGGAACACCCAAGTCGCAGAAGGGTGACTCGCGCAGTTGTTCTCGCAAGCCTATGAATCGTGGCTCACCGTTTCTCGTGGCCTAACAGTATCGTCCCTCCCGGTTTGATGAGGCGCCGACAAGCAGCAAATACCTCCCGAGCTATCTTGGTGGAGAAAAGCATATCGCTCGCAATAACGAAGTCGTATCTGCGTGGAGTACGATGAGTTCGGAGGCGATACGGGCTCTGCGGGACCAGCAGGGTCATCTCAGATAGATGATAGAAAAATAGTCGTTTATGACGTCTACCTCTCGCTTCCATTCAGTGTTCCTGACACATCAAGTACCGCGGTCGTCACACGGTCACCGATATCATTCAGCTTGGCATTCACTTCAACCATCGCCAAAGCAGTTTCCGACACGTCGGTGAGCACCTGCAACGCGGATCTTTTGAGGACGCAACGGCCACGTCAGATCCCAATGCTCACTGCTCGAGACGCTCCCGCATGTTCAACGCAGAACATGCCCGCGAGTCCTTGACCACAACCTAACTCCAGAACGTTCGAGTTCCTGAGCGAATCATAGAGTGGCTGAGATTCATAACAACTTTTCAACCGCGCCGCTAGTCTAAAGGTTACGACATCTGTCTGCCAAACGGATGATCCGGGTTCGATTCCCGGGCGGCGCAGTCATTACAAGCGATTTGCAATTGTATCCTACATGCGGAAACAACTGAAACTGCGTGACCGTGCTTCCTTTCGATTGCTCTCGTTTCGCCACGCTTTTCCATCGCAGGCTCACTGCTCGAGCGACGACCAGACTATTTCCGGGGCAAAATATCAGCGCACTGCAACGATGGCCCACCTTATCTCTGGGCATTCGCATATCATCCAACACAGAGCTCTGGTTGCTCCGACCCAGACTGTCTCATAAGTCGCATCAGGATCGCTTGCGTCTCCTTGCGCTAAGCTCCGCTCGAGTTGGGGCTCGTAAGAAATCTGGCAACCAGGCGCCAGCTCGATTTGCCGTGGCATTTGGTAACTTGAGTTCACACTGCTGCTCCGCAGATGTTGCATGAAAGAATTTCACATCCTCGCATGTCGCGAGGATCTCCTACTCTAGAAAGTGATTTGTCTGGATCCTTTTCGACGGTTACCGTTCGAGCAGCTCCACAGGGTCAACAAATGTTTAATATCCCACTCGCAGACGCAAGACTGGAAAAAGACCGAAATGACGTTGTGATTAAGGTACGTAAGAAACACGGAAGATTCGTCGGTGAAGTTTGATTCATACTCGGCCCTTGTACCGGAATCTCTGGTTGTACCTAAAGTAGATTTCATCAACGCCAGAGTTAAAATCATGAAACGCGCAGACTATACATCTGGAGCATCCGTTTGACCTTCTCCCGAGACGAGTCGCTTCCAGCTGACGCGAAAAGGTGAAGGACCTGAGGAACAGCGCCATCCCGCCGAGCGAATTTGACGTCCAATCTGACTCCACAGCACAGCGACGATCACAAGGACGACAGCGCCATGACGATGGTGCACCCACTCACATCGTCAGACTTGTACGAGGTAGCTTCTCCCGCATGCTGTTTCGTCCCGGTCGAGCCCTCACAAAGGAGAGGGTACAACGACGAAGCGATAACTTCATCCACTTTGTCGTCGGCGAGGTTCTCTGAACACCAATCATGTCACTACTGGAAGCTCTCAGATTCAGAAAAGATCACAACAGACCATTCAAATAGGAAGACGGGTGTGTGCGTTTCAAGTCCAACACCGAAAACCAGCTTAGTCGGACTAACACCGATGTATCTTATTTCAAGAGGGATGAGCTGAGGCGAATTCATTGAGCACAGAAAGTAGCGCTCAGGGAGAGGGTAGGGCAAAACTAAGATATTTCCTAGCAAACCTATTTTCAATCCAGGGAGACGTCGCGTTAGATGGGAGCGCAGTTTCGGGCGATATACGATGTCGCCTACCTCCACCGACAGCAGTCCGTTGCTTCTTATTGCCTGACCAATATCTAGAGATGAGCTCAGCGGCGATGATGGGGGAATATTTCCGAAGGGCCGGGGTCGGTACAGCCCGTTTGAGCTTCTCCAGATACCGGGCCAAGTACGGGATCCTGAGAGACCGCCAAAACTTCAACTGCTCGAACCGTTCGAAAGACACGCTTACCAGTTAAGCTCTTCTTCCTCGCTGCGCTTCCGCTTTCCAGCTGACCTCAGGGCACTCGTGGCTCGAACACCAACCAATCCGAGAGTGCTGACCAGCCACTCCGGAGGGGCCGACGACAGCACCGACCATAGCAGTGCGAACCCGTACAGACTCGAATCCTCACTGAGATGGTAAAGCAAATCTGCAATCCCGTGCTGAACGGAATCGTGTTGAATCTACAGCTGGAAGCAGGTGGGTCTTCTACATTCACAAGCCAATATTCTTGACGATGACGAATCGCGCTTACCTCAAGTCCTCCTCCAGTAGACGAATTCCCAGTCGGACCATCGCACCGTAGAGACTGCACACCGCCAGACCATTCGGTGCGGCCGTCGGGACCAGCCCGTGATGAAGCGACAGGAGGACTCGACACCTGAGAGATATACCATCGCCTAGCGAAGATTCGCAATGATGCTGATGGCCGGCGCGACAGTATGATGATAAAGCTCGAACCGACCAACGTTGTTAAATATTAAGTAGTAGAATTTCTAATAAAAGTAAATAGTGGAATGTTGTGTGAAATTTAATAAATAGAACTTAAGTACTTTTAGTAACAAGTAAAAGTACAGAGTACAATATTAAGCAAGAGTAACTAAATAGTTCGACAAAGTTTGACAGGAGTTCGACAGAGCTGGGCCTAATCACCACCTACCGTTCCGAACAGAACTCATCATCGCCGAGTGTAGCCATCGCTGCGAGGAGAATCTCGACGTCCCTTTCGGTGATTTGATGGTACCTGACTCGCCGTCCAATGGTGACACGAGCAACCGATCGTCCCTTACAGTGCCTCCTCTATAGTCACCGCGATGCCGTAGAGAAGTGCTGAGGTCCGGATGCCCGATCTCTCAGTATCCAAAGACTCTCGCTGCAGATGGGGCACCTGGGGGAAGGGGACTTGCGAAAAGCTTCAAGGCTCTCGCGCTAGACAGGGTATACAATTGGCGGATAAAGAAGTCATTTTAGCGGCAGGCCTCGAATAAGGAAATCAATTCCGCGAATAAGGCACGCAATTTCATGATTAAGGAAATCAATTTCGCCGATAAGGACATCAATTTCGGGGATCAACTCTGACCTGGAATCTTCGGGTATATAACTCCACACGACCTCAGCGTAGCGCAATCCTACTCGACAATGGGAAACCGGTTTAGCTGCTAACTTCAGCTTTTCACATGCCATGGATGTCATCATTACGATACCGTTGCTCAACGATTGTTAAAACTGCATCGCAAGAAGCTCTCAATTGCATGCACAGGATTCGCCAAGATACTGTCGTGCACTGCCGCGCAGTTGTGTCAGGCTGAGAACCGCAGTGGAAGATTTCCGGTGTGGTTGAAATCCATGATGGACTGTCCATCCCCCGCCCCGAAATTGATGTCCTTATCGGCGAAATTGATTTCCTTAATCATGAAATTGCGTGCCTTATTCGCGGAATTGATTTCCTTATTCGAGGCCTGCCGCTAAAATGACTTCTTTATCCGCCAATTGTATACCCTCATCTCGACCCTACCGCTAATTTGCTGTCTCAAACCGCCAACGTGAAATCCTCGACCCCCATATAGGCAACGGCCTTATCCGCCAAATAGACTTCTGAATGGTATAGTAATCGAGTAAGTCCGGAAGAAGACATCTCGTAAGTTACGAGATGGGGTTACGAGTCGTAACCCCATGGTTGCACTCAGCTAGCATTCCTACGAAGCTCCGGGGAGCTCCAACTCCCGCCCAATAATTACTACCAACTTGCACTTCGGATTCACACTAGCCTCCTCCCAGTCCACGATCTCGCAGGCCACTAAATGGACTCCCTCGTCTACTTGAAAAAATCTGAGGATCAAAAATCGAATCAAAATCTATCGAGTCCTGAAGAAGTCCCCCTGATCGCCCTCCACTCACGGCTGAATCAAGTCCATGGCAGGCAGGCGCTGATCCCTCGGCTGAATCTTCGTCTCTCCTGGACGCGCCACACCAACCACGGGTACTTCACTTCTCCTCACCACCTGAAGGGATACGCTGTCACCAACAGACTTCTCGAAGAAAAAATACCACTTTACGATCAAATTTTCAACGATATAAAATTTTGACTCATCACTGATACCTCTATAACGAGCTCAGAACGAAGGACGGTGTCCTTGGGACACGTATCTTGCCAACCTCGCTAACACGACTCCTTACCGAACAGTGGCTCTCAAAAAGCTCCTCGAAAAAACACAGAACGATTGAAACTTCAACGATGTGAAATTTTTATCCATTTTTATTCAGATTCATTTTTTCCCATATATGCAATTTTTTCCCAATTTTCACAGCAAGATACCATCCACTCCAGGCAACACATCAGCCTCGTCCAACGCTCTCACGACTATTACCGCCACCACTCGAGCCCTGGCATCTTCGACTCGCCCCACCGAGGCCTCATCCTCCCCGGTGCCATCTGACCCACTATCATCACGCTTATACGCCCTCCACATAAGTCGTACCTGTTCAAAACAGCTCACCATCGGTGGGAATACTGAAAGACTACTACCGCCACTCTGTCGCCATGCACAGCTCGGTTTCGTGCCATGAACCCCGGTACTTTCACTCGGACTCTTCGTCCATCATCATCAGCATCTAGCTCGACGGAAGCTTGACCGGTCTCGAATGCTGGTACATGCAGTCTGCCGTAGCGAACCTGAATCAAGATCGGCATGAAACCCTCCAAAAATGAGATTTTTCCGTATTATTTTGCCAGATGAAAGGGAGTAGTTCGTACGGATAAACTGTTCACCGAAGCGACAACAGACTTGAAAGCACTAACTGATTTCTGCAACGTGTGGTACGGAGTTCCGAAAATAATTAACCACACGAACTCAGCAGCGACACATTGCTTCAGCTGTGCCACCAAGAGGCATCAATCATTGGAAGCAATAAACAGAAAGAGTTTGCGATACATCTCGCCCGCGCGGGAAGAGAAGGAATGCATGATGAGCATAGCAGGCTAGAAAATCCGAACCGTGAGAATAGACGAAAGGAAAACCTCCCCATGCATTACTACCGTTCCCGTCTCAATCCCAGCTTCGATATCCTCGGCGCTCCACCAAGGCTCGAAAGTTGTTGCTATTTTGCCGGGTGGCGGTGCGTCAGCTATCACTGGCTGAGAGGAGAAGGCTCGGACGAAGACGGGTTTCTGGATACCCGACCTGAGGACAAAAACAGGTACTGAGTAGAAGGCCCACAAGTATCGACAAACGACTATCAATGAAGATGCACTTGTTAATCGAGAAATGGCGTTAACCACGAGATGGTAGAACCGCGAAGACCGCAAAGAGGTAATCGTCTTTATCACATCCTGTTTTAGCAATGTAAAAGATATTTTTCCGCGAAAACTTGACGCGGTTATCCTTTTTTCTGGCGATTTTCGCGAAGCGTAATGTGGTTTTCGCTAGCGGTTTCCACTTCGCGGGTGCATCTCCAATATTCGATTTTGGTGTAAAGACAAGATTTCATGTGAAAGTTTTTGTCCGACTGTAGTGCGAGTACATCATTCTACCGCTCCTCAGAAATTGAAAACTTGGCGACCATCTCGAAGACACTTCTCACAGTCAATGGAAGGAAACTCTGCCGCGTACGAGCCTTAAACAACTCAGTACCAACGGTTCACAATATGCTTCGCCGTTGTACGCGTATGATGAGGGAAGACGAGAGCCTTCGTAATGTTTATAACGCTGATCCTATCTTGCTGATCCAATACGAAGCTGAGCTGAAGGTAAGCTCAGTGGCGGAAGATAAGAAGACAGCAGATGAAAGATTGCATCCTAGACGGCAAAACCCGGGAGTTGTGTTCTCTATATCTCCCCGCCTTCGCCTTCCCATCACGCCCTCAACCGTCGCATTTTCTCTGCCGTCACTGATGTAAAAATCGACGCTCACCCGCTAAGATGAACGCTCCCGCGTTTCGGTAAAATTCGGCTCGATCTCGGTAAGATATCAGGGCGCTGTTCCCCAGTAACTCACCTGCGGCCTTGGACGCAGAGTGACCTCTTTGCAGCATTCTGAAGTATTGAGATTCTCCTCAGTGCGGTGAGGATCGGGGTAGTGGCTGGTCGTGATGATAATGATGTTATCATAGAAACGGGTGTCTAGTGTAGATTCCACACTGTTGAAGAGAACAGTCTCTCGTAGCGGATATTTGCAATAGATCCAAATTAATGACATTCGGGACCAGTAAGAGAAACACGGCAACGGTAAAGGTAGCACGCATACACACGAAGCGATTAAACTCCACCCCACTCGCGGCAGTCGAAGATGAGGACCCAAAGTGCTCAGTTTCTCAACAGCATGAAGTTAGATGACCAAGGCTGTGGGAATCAATTATCATCAGCCTGGTGGCACCGGGCCTTCAGTAAACCTAATCTCCTAAATTCTCCCTCTTCACTCTCCTGCTCTCACACGTCGAATTGAATGCTGGGTACTCAGGAACACCGAATAGGAGTGCGCCCAGAGTCACGCGCCACGAAATTACTCGCTACGCCCTGCAGCACACGCGCGCGCCCTCTCGTTTTCCTGCGCTCGACTCCTTCCGCCGCAACTCTCGAGTCTCTTCCACCTGAGTATTCATCTTTCAGCGTTATTTTCCTCGCATGGTGGTTCTCTTCCGCAGTGGCGAAGACCTGGTCTCCAATTATTGGTCGACCTTGCCAACCTTCGGGATCGCTGTCGGCCGTGTCCGAGAGAATCTTGCCTCACTCAATGAGGCTATTGTAAATTCCATCTCGACCCCTCAAGGATGGGAGAGGGACGTTGCTGGGTAGTAACCAAATAAAAGTGAATCGACTTTGGAGGGCCCTTCGCGGTAGCTCAGTCTCAGTGGTCGCGGCTCGCAACGGTATTCCGGACATCGGTAATGCTTGTTGCGACCAGACTGCGTGGTGCTTCACGCGTGTGAAAGGCAATGATCGCGTTATCGTATATGACGGCGCCTTGGGATTGCATATTTGCTCTTAAATTCAACGGTTGATGAAAAATCGATTTTTTCGCTGATTTTATTTCGCACTAGCGAAGCATTTCCGAGTGTTTGGAAGATCTAGTCTCGTTCCAATTTCTAATGTCCAACTCGGAATTTAGAACTCAGCCCCCTGCTCACAGACTGATTCTGAAACTCATAATAGATTCTGGCATTGATTTGCATTCGTGAAATGCGGTTCCAGAATCATCTTGTTGAACGCCCCCAGCGGTTCCCATTACGTTATCCCCGCTTATCATCATCATCATCACCCATTCAGCATCGCTATCCAACATCGATCGCGTATGTCTTGAACTCGCGTCATTACTACAAAGTCAGCGACCGGAGCAATGGTATTTTCTCAGGGCGTGGCGGTCACTACCACGCAAGCTGCAACTAATTCAATTTATGTTCCTCCTACTGGGCCTCTCGTTGGCCCTCTCCGCTTGGTGCTGGGCACGGAGTAATCGTAGAGAGAATGAGGAAGCAAGGGGAAGGAAGATGAGGGAAGAGCAGCAACAGCAAAAGCAGCGTAGAACTAAAGATGCCAAACGGGATGATGTAGTGCGCGGGATGAACGCTCGTAGGAAACGCACGGTGTACCGGCGCTTCGCCGTTGTAAAAATAGATTATTTTTCGTTTTGTCGGCCCGCGACCTCATGAGAACGAGATCGTGTGGAACATGATAATTGAATGGGCATATGGGAATGAAAGAGAAGTGGTGAAAAATTGGTATGATGGAGTAATAGATAGAAAACATTGTGACTGGGTGATTATCAATAATGTTGTGGGCGTCTATTGGTGATCCCACTGTCTCAGAGTATTGCAGCTTCGCGACAATTTACTTTTCGCTCTACTGGTATTCGTCGTCAGGCGTGCCAAGGGGCCCTCACGCCTACTACGGTTGCCTCTCCCGTCCGGCATCGAGGTCGGAAGGATCTCGCCATACTAAAGGCGGACAGCGATGGTGACCGTCGGAGGGTTTTGGTATATTGCGATTATGACGACGAAGCTGCGCCGCGTTTTCTGGCGCTCAATAGAGCCGGACGCGAGGAGGAGATCATTTTGAGGTCGAAGCTGAAGTATCATAAACATAGATTGACGAGACGGACTGGTGTGGAGGGCAAGATTCTGGTAGGAGTTCGGGAAGGAGTGGTATCAAATTGGCATCTAGCGCGCAGCGTTGGCTGTTCGATATATTACGAAGTTGGATTCCTTCGTGGGGAACAGGTTTTTCGACCGATTACGGTCGAAAGGCGCATCGATTTTTCCGCCAAATTTGCGCATGAAATGGTGATTTTGAGTAATTCTCGACGTCGTTGGGCCCTGGATCCGTGCTGATAACAGAGCCAAGTTCCGTGTAATTATCATTTTGGGCGACTTCGCTTCTTCGCTCTCTCTTGGATTCGAAGGAATGCAACGGGCGCAAATATCTCACCGTGCGTGTATTCCCTCCAGGTACCATCGGAAAGTAGCAGAGTATTGGCTGATGAGCACATCGTCGACGATCTTGACCACAGCCGACGTCGCGCGGTATCATCTTTCTGAGCATTTCTCCTTTTTCGCTGCACTGCTTTTCTGACTAACGTATCAAGTGGACGCGCTCCTGTGGCAGGAGCAGTATCCTTATGGCTATGATAACCTTATCTACAATTTTGCCCCGATCGGCGCTCTCCCAAGATGCTCATCGTCATTGTTTTATGGCATTTTAAACGGGCATCTTGGATTCACCGAGCGCCGCTGCGATTCTGTGGTCACTAGTTGACTCTGGCGACGCCTCTGCTGCTCTTTCTATCGTAGCTGAGCGGAGTTGTTCGTTTTGAGCTTGGGAAAAGCTATATCGTAATTGCCGCCGTTCGATTTTCATCGAGTCCGTTTTCTCCCATTTTGTGAAGTCAGTGTTGGTTACCGAGGGCCCTACCATAAGTCTAATGTGGCATACACAAATAGCATTTGTAAAATACTTGTACGATTTTCGTGTTTGGTTCACAGTAAAAAATGATCGCGAACTCGTTAGAATGTACTGCCAGCGTGCTCGAGGCGATAACCTGACGAGAATCGACCACCTTCAGACCTGCTGCTTCTTCTATACGGTCGGTAGTATAGGATTTTATGCCGTCGTTTCGGGCTCGTTCGACAGCCCTCGCAACAGTGGCGGCGGCGGTTGCTCTGGGAGCAGCAGTATGGCGGTATAGGAGGGGAGAGGTTGGCGATGGTAGTATTCTGGGTTTGGGTTAACTCTATTGATAAGGGTCTGTAGCATGGTGCTATCTCTGTTGATTTTCTGCTCGTTCGGCAATATTTGGTATGAACGCGTCTCAGCCCGCACGGCATCCACAAGGTGTCGTCTGCGACCCGCGCTCACCCTTTCTCGTTCGGTCAGAACTGGAGAAGCGTTTGCAAGCGGAACTGCGCCGAACGAGCTTGGAAGAGTGGAAAACCCAAGGCATGGTTCCCCCTAATTTTCAGCAACCCAAATGACGTACCAAGTTTTTGCCCATGTTTCGTGAGATGATCTCGACCGTTGTGTTCTCTAGTCCGGGCTGGCGACGACTGCCTGATCGACTAACTCTCGAGATTGGTTTTCCACCCGCCACATGCCCGTTTGGGAGTTGTGGCCGTTCCTTCAGCGGAGCTCGGCGTCGGGTAATAGAAAGCGGGCCCGAGCTAGCTCTCTCGGGGTCTTCTGGATCAGTCGCGCCGTGGGCATCGCTTGTGCGTGTATGAGGCGCCTGTGGATCATCAGTTTGAAGGTCATAGTGATTTGGCGGTCGAAAGTTATGTGGGAGCGTTAGCAACAAGGAAATCGCCCTCTCTTCGGGAGGCTTCATACGAAATGAGCTCTTGGCGATCTGAAAGAAATAAGGTTCCATCGTGTCAACGAGACTACCTACTTCTCAGGGCTTCGGTCATCGGTCCGCCCTCTTGCTGTCATCGTTTTGAATTCTCCCTTACCTGGAGGCACTGCGATGAAGAAGCTGTGGGACACTGCGGGTAATTGTCCTTTCCACCTCTGACTAGCCGCTCGGAGCCCCTCCGTTGTTCTCATGCCGATTCGGCCGTTTGTGGCGGATCTTAGCTCGCGCACTGTCTTGCATGAGCACGACGGCTGGACTGACATACATATTTCATCTATAATGATAAAACTGATAGAGTCATGAACTAGCGTAACGCTTGGGTTCCATGGTTGTGCCCTTGCACACCTACAATGTTGCGCTCTGGGCGTGCGGAGCCACCCTGCTAGATTCCCCGATTCGCTCGGACTGTGTGTTTCTCTATGGCACTACCAGCCGCCTGTGAATGCGCGGGAAATCCCTGTAGCCTTCCCTAGTTTGATGCGGTGCTTTTTCACCATACTCGATATAATTTATGTGTTACTGCTGTTTCTGATACTTTGTACAGGAACACCCGAATGAACCTTATCGAAAATCCCTGAGTAACTTTTAAGGCGAATTGAACCCTTGAGAGAATGTGGAATATCTTTTCATTTTTGGCGGGGCAACTCGCGGGTATTCGACATGATATCATCTCATCACATTAACTACGCTCAGTTCGAGTTGGTGTGGTATTATTTCCTGGCATACTCACTCCTAGTGCTCCTGACTACGCTCACATTCGCGCCGTCGAGCTCGTCGCAACCCGGTGGGAGGCGGTTTTCGGCTAAGATTTATTTTTTGGTGATTCTCAGGAGTCAGGATATGCGCAGACGGCGGTTCCAACAGACTCTACGATCAGTTCAGAGGCCAACTGGTACCAGATGTCATCATCGGAGACTTCGACTCGGTACGAACTTCCATCCTACAGTATCGGGCTTCCATCTTCCCTGTCACAACTCACTGGTTGGTCCGGTCAATGTCAACGTTTGGGAGATGTTCTCTCATGGCGACGCAACGGCTGATTAGAGTTTGTGTGTGCTCGGCTCAGGTACGGCCGGAAGTGATACAGAGCTTCCAATCGAGCAAATTCGGAGAGCCATTACGAGTCATCAAATGTTCCGACGAAGTAAACAGGATATGCTGACTCATCTTGCAATCTTGCAGACTCTTGTATTTCCTCAGTGCAATACTGACCTGGACAAGTGCATGCTATATGCAGCCTACCATTACAACCACCACCCAGATGAGTACTCTGCAGGTGAGCGGGGATGGTCCGCTCTCGTTCAACGAACTTATGATTCTCAGCTGGTCATGATGAAGCCGCCCCCTTGGTCGCCGTCGCTGGATCGATTAACTATGGTGGCCGATTGGATCACACATTCTCTATCATTAATTCGTTATTGACTGCAACCAGAGGAACCTCTAAAGAGAGTGCGGGGGCGTACGCTATGCACCTGCCTAATAAGGTAGACTGTTGGCATCCTTGTCAATTCGAACTGGCCCTGTCGTCTCAGTTCCGCCCGGTCCTTCTGGATCCCGACTGCCTCGCCATGGTAAGCAGGGATGTCGCCTCAGTGAACTCAGCTCGCGCCTCAGTCGTGGGCATGCGGGGTGTTCTATAGGCCCCTTCTGAGCCTCTAGGGCGCCCTTAGGATCGAAGGCGTAGCGCGTTCAATAGATCGGTCTTGGGAGCGCTCGCAGGAGCGCTACCTTATCGACTAGCCGACCTTCCAGTGAGCCCAGATTTCAGCAAACCAGGGAACAGCTGTGAGCTGGAGGGATTGTAGAGCGACGAAGAGCACGGAGAACTTCGCTGAGTCCCGAGCGCGACGTTCGACCCAACTTGTGTCACACAAGTTGAGTATCAATATTTCAAGCCATGCGAACCTGATGCGATGAGGTTCTTTCCAACTCCGGCAGCCTACGCTTCGCCCATGGTCGAGCAGCTCGGTTTCGTAAACCACGTTAGCCAAGCAGGACCCGTTAATCTAACTTGAAGCTCGCCTCAAGCTCTATGGCATAGAGCTTGAGTCGAGCCTCGAGTGTTGTGACAGTTTGTGCGTAGAGTCTATGCATAAACTGTCTCAAAGCACTTTCCAAGAGCAGCTCTGGGAGGGACATTAGCCTCGACTAGTGAACAACCCAGATGTGTTTTGAGGGCACACAGGGCATTCACTAGTCGAGGTGAAGAGCTTTCGTTGCTTCACTATTCCCCAGTCCACGCCACTCGAACTCCGGCGGGCTCCCACCTGAATAGCTCTCAGGTCCTCCCAGCTGGAGACCACAAACTACAGCTAGGCCGAACAGATTGTGTGCGACCTGAGCGTCGATACTATGCTGGTGTTTTACCAGTGGAAGCTCCCGTACGGTCCTGCACCACGGAGGGACTCAGGTGAGGGACGATTACCTATCGGGGGCTACATCGGTATTGCATCTGGCAAAGGAGCATTTCTTCATAAGGTGGAACTGCGAAGATTACAGACTCGAATTTGGCGGCATAATATCCGCGTGCAATCAAATAAACGAGAGGACTGAGGTGGGCTGCACTCGTAGGGATCGCACGGAGCACCTCGCACGCGTTTATGCAGATGCTAAGAATAGTGAACTCCGATCCAGTGCTGTTCACAATGACTCTCACGGCCGAGGAAGCGTCATTACAGCCATCATCGCCGATGGGAGATGTGGGTAGCTCAGGCCCCATGGAGGGCTTCAAAAATTTCTATACAACTGTTACTGGCCGAGATGAGGTCCAATTGCCGAAGCCTGCGTCTGAGTGATGTGCTAAAAATGCGGATGTTGCGTCGTCAGTTTCTGTGGGTTGTGGTGGGTACTAGACAGAAGACATCGCGCTGAGGAGAAATGGAGTGGTCGCTCAGCATTTCTGGGCAGAGTCTCCAGAGTCCACGGATCAGAACCATTAGATGGCGGAGCTTCAGCTTGACACTCATCTTCGCAGAAGGTTCCGTGATAAGTGTTCGCCCCACTGAATTACCCTACACACTGTGCAGGCTCAGCCTACTAGGCGATAACATCCTGTGAAGTGCACAGGATGAACCGGAATCTTCAGCACCGGACGTGCTGCCTGACTGTTGCCCTGCATGTCGCTCTTGGTGCATGTGAATGGTGCACCATTTGCTGCCTCTTCAATGGGTTAGATAGTCAACGCAGAATGGAAAGTGGATAGAGTTGCTCCCTGGGTCTGCCCTCTCGAGGTTAGACGGATACACTTGAGCTCGCCATTATAACGATATCGATGTTTTCGAGTCGCCGATTGATAGTATACGTAGACGATGATAATCATTTTGGCAACGCGAAGGCAAATACAGATAAAAGATCAGACGAAAGGTCGACACAGTTGGCGGAAATCCATCAGTGGCACGCAAAAGAATCCTCGGCAGACTCATTGTAAAGAAGGCTTCTACTTCTACATACGTCAGCTGCGCTCAAGCTCGAAACTGAGCTTCGGCCCTCATCAGTTGCTGGCCACTCGCCCAGACACGATGAAATAGAAGGTAGCTGAATGTAATGGATGGGCCAATCGGAGTTCATTGCACGTACAAACGAACTATCTTGGCGAATTAGTCTGTCCAAATACTCTGGCCCGGTCACGATCAGGGAGATCCTTTCATCACATAGGGAATAGGGAAGTACACGCGTGCGCGAGAAATTCTCGCCAAGAAGCAATCGGCGGCGCATGATTCCCATTGGAGAAGAGAAGTGGGTGAGAAGGTAATGAGGCGCCGGGGTATTGACCTCAGCGCATAGGTCCCCAGGGATATCCCCTCGGGAGAGTACTACTCTCAGAGTAGGCTCAGAAAAAACCTATCCACGCTTCCTATCTTGGCATGATGATCTTGCGTGTCTACGGACGACAGTAACGTACAGCAGCAGCGACATAGCTCGCTAAGCTGAGCTCGGCGGGCAAGTCCATCACAATGAGTAGACTTAGGGGAGATACAGCCAGTGTTGGTTATCAGAACCCATGGTTTTAAATGGGTTGGGTTATTCCAGCCCATCCGACCTCCTAGGCCATGCAACTCTTCTTTGAAAACCAAGGTCACGACCTGTGATATGGATGATACATTATGAATCGGCACCTTTTGTATTGTAGTCGGTTTCGCGTCACGCCTCGTGACCCCCTCGCTTTCGGGGCACGGTTCCCCCCGGGTGCGTCGCCACTATTGGTACAACCAAGTCAGTGGTCGAGTCAGCCGTAGTATCCACAGCGAATAGCTCCTATCTTATGGCCACATACGTGTTAACCAAGTACTTTCGGAACATTACTGTTAAATGGTCTACACTGGCTCCTGCCCCTGTACTCATAACCGCATGCAGGAAAGTGTCGTTGGGCTAAGCATAGCTACGGTGAATAAGCGTTAAGAGATCGATTGCAAGACTTCTATGGTCTGCTGCGGGTTTCTCTAAGGTGTCGTGTTGCCATCACTGCTAATTCCGTCGGGCCGCAGTCCGATACGCTTAGTCCGAGTATGATGTCACATCCTAACAGGCCTTCAGAGATTATGCCGCAAAAGAGGTTACCGTCCGAGTGACGCTGAAGCTACGCGGATTACATGTCCTTCAGGGAATGGTGTGCATGCGTGCAGGGCTTGTACTGCAAGTGCCTCCCGGGGCGGCTGGCTTTATTATAGCGTCAGGCTAGATCATTCTTCGAAGCAAGCTCCTAGCAAGCTTCCAGCTCTACTTCAGTCTGCCACGCTGCTGCAATTTTCTTACTATTGATCTTTTCGCTATCTGCGATGTTTGGAAGATTTCTCTCTGAGCATCACCTTCAATCTCTCAATGGTAAAGTCTCTCTCGACTTGGCTGATGACCACGCAGCTTCTCGCGGCCACTACGGCTCAGCACTTCGGCAAGTTCGTTCACGATGCAGGTGTCTACCGCATAACTTACGATATCGACGAGGACGGTGGAGTTGAGTTCACATTCAAGGTTCCTGGCCAGCCCGGAGTTTCCTCTCTTGGGAGGTCGTGGCACTTACAGGGTGGACTTGAGGGACCCTGGGTCCTGGAGTAGGGCTATCCGTCGGTTCTTACCTGAAGACGCTGTTCAGGATAGTGACTTGAAGACTCTGACTAACTACAGTAGGCTGTCTTTCGGCACGATCTTCCTTGGTAGGAAGCTGCACTTCTTGAGGGAGGTCCCCCCTCTTACTGTGGGCTTCTATAAATACAACGAGCGGACGGAGATTAATCGCAAGCTTGCTCTGGCGATTCTTCCATCTTTGAAGGTCGAGGTGATAGTCGAATGTGTAGGCAGTAGCGTCAACTATGTGGACGCCGTTTTGCTCGACTTTGAGGGAGGCTTGACCGAAGCCAACAACGTCTTCACTACCAGGCCCGCTGACACCGGCAGCTTTGCTCGGGTCCTCCAGAGATCAAAGCGTGCATGCTCGTGGAGTGATCTACAACTCAAAGGAGATCGGCCCTTGATGTTCTCCGCCGATAGAAGGACGCTGTACCTGTCCCTATCCGAGGACAACACGCTGGCGCTCAGCAGGGCTTGATCCAACAAGTTCATAGCCTTTTCCTGTACATAGGGAACCCGCAGAGTTGCATTTTTCCTCTTTCACTGTCATCACTAGACCGTTTAGCTATGCTAAGCTCTATACCACAAAAAGCACTACACTGTGCTCATTCATCAGAATGCATGCCAGTGTATAGTTTTCATCAGTTTTCGATCCGCGGCCGACCAGCGGCCGCCGGTCGTCCTCTCATCTTTATTCGCATTTACCCGAGAGTATTATGCGACCACCATTTGAGGCTTCTGCGCCGGTGTGTTGCGATATGTAAGGCTGAGTGTTGTCGGCGTCCGGACACAATGAAGCGGGGAAGAGGGACTCTCCCTTCCTTCACCGATCTCCCGAATGTTCGGCCCCTTCACGAGACTCGCTTGAACTCGAAGGATCATTAATTCCGCCGTATGATGGGCAACAAGCCGGAAATCTGAGATTTCGGCTGACTGCCGCAGGGGATTGTGACTTGGTGGCTATAATGGGCAAAGCCCGCCATTCCTTGTGAGCATGTCCACTAGACAACCAAGATCGGTGGCCCGGGCTCAATTTGTACAACTCGGTCACACACCAAAAGAAGAGCAAGTCTTGCTCAGCAAGAGTCTCAATCAAGTTCACCACGAACTGATTATCAGGAACTGACAGTGTCTTTCAGCATTTCACCTTCTCAAAGACTTTTCGCGCACGGAGGCCTTAGTGAACGTGCCTAAATGTAACGCTGGATATACCTTCCGAGCCTCAAGTCAAAGCTCCATGCATGTTGATCGGCGGAGAGTCCCTGCCGATTCTTCGATCAGACTCATGTTCCTGATCCTTTCACCACTTCATATGCTGCATATGATCTGGTGAAGTCGTTTCTAGCATAAGCATGCATATGGTATGCATGCATGAGTGCACGATTATGCCACGCCTCATTCTGAGCCTTCGGGGCCCCAGAATCTGAGGACCTCTGCGGAGTGCGTTGGGAACACCGATGACGGACGTGGACGCTATAGTGCAGTCTAGAGGACTTGAAACTACTCATTTTTCGACATATTGCAGCGGTTCAACGGATTGTTCATCGGGGTGAAGAAAGTGGGGTTTCAGTCGAATACACGGTTCGTTCAGTCCACGATAAGAGCTTTCCATTGCCGCGTGACTCGTTCGCACCGAGAAGTTATGAGGAGTGGGCCATTTACAAGTGTACACCGTTAAGAAGAGTTGCGCGTTCAAAATTTTCGTTTACACTCTACTAGCCATATTATGTCGGAAAACCTAGTTGAAGTAACAATCGAAGAACAGACTCATCTTATGACTCATTTCTGCGCTATCTATGCCCGGTTGACGAATCAATCCTGATTCTTATTTACTATGTACGCACTGCTTGAACGCAAGATAGAGCTCATTGCCGCAAGCGGCATACTTTGAGAGGGCAACGACCACTGCGATGGTCCAAGCAAATAGCTTTGTCAGCACTTCGAGAAGAGAATACTAAGAAAACTCATCTTGCCAAGGTCCTTCTATGAGAGCTATGGCGCGTGAGCATGCAGAGCATGCCTACCCGGGCTGGACCGACGTTTCGACCATCCGTTTGCTTACAGAACTTAGCTACGCATAGCCGAGGAAGTGGCAGACGAGCGGCGGAACAGCCCACTTGTGATGAGCGAGAGGTTCGCCTCACATCACCGTCTCTGACCACATCGTAGATCACAGTGGCGCTTTCAGATTTCCTGTTCGATAGATCCCTCGCGAATCTGCCACTGAGCTGGCTTGTCGTAGTTACCGTAGTTACTCGTAGTTACTTGTCGTAGTTGTCGAAGTTACGTGACTATCAGGCAGACCGAGATGGGGTTTATCATCGAGAGAGCGGAGTTGCTGTCCAGAAAGAAGCTGCAATAAACGACGCAAAAGTGATGATGATTCACACCATTACTCAGAACATGTAGCCCTGTCTAACAAGGGCTCAGATAGTCCTCGCATTCAAGTACAGTCTAATATTTAACAAGGGCTCTAGGCTGAGGTCGTCCCCCGCAGCTTCACCGAGAGGGGCAATTCGATTAGCGCCTGGGAGACATTCGTGAAGGAGAAACTTAGCCGGCCGGCTGGGTTGCGAGGCACGTGAGAGGTATCACACGTCGTCCACGTTGATTGCCGATATGACTCATACTAGCTTCTAGTACGAGCATCGTGGTACTCGTGCTGGGGTGTTATAAGAGTATCGTCCTAGCATTTGAAGACTTCAAATGGTAGGACGATACTCTATAGACTTTAAATTGAAGTGAGCCGACTGAGCCAGGCGGACTCCCATCAACCAATGCGCCAGAATGGGGCCGCGACGCACTCTACCCTCAAGTGGAATTTCAAAGGAACACAGTTTTGGCGTGACGTTGAGGTACAGACAGTCCTGCTCCCCTCGCACACAAGGCTCCGAGAAGACGGTCAGAGAAATGAGCTGAGGGCTCGAGAGACCAATATGTTTCGTACGATAAAAAACAGTGTCGTGGCGAGGACTCACTGTTAGATAGAGAATTCTACATCGCCCTGTTATTGTATCGTATTGGAAGGCTCCCTGTACTAGCTTGCCAGTGTCCGGTTTGGAACGTTCCATCGGAAATCGAACATGTCAGATTTGGTTCATAGTAAAAAAACAGAACTTCGAACGTTCTGTGAATAGAATCCTGGACTAGAGGTTATCCCAGAGAGCTGAGCACATGGGTACACCAGCAGACGACGAAACCAACGTGCATGTCACCGCCGAAGTTGGAAGAGCGGTCAGAATTATATTGTTCAGAATGATCAATTTCGAGCCATGTGCGGGTGTCGCATCCGTATTCTGCGTTCCACGCCTTCCAGCACCAGTTCGACAAGTGATGCCCCGCCTGAGAATCACTGCATGGAGGGCGTTCGCCACTCTAATCGCCTCGAAGGCAATTCTCCAGCAATTCGGTGTATTACACTACTGCCTGAGCCCAAGTGCAGAGCAAAATAACCTCATCCGAGAACACAAATGCCGTGATTCATACTGAAATCATTCTCACATCATCGCCACGCTACACCTCACTGTTGACATGCCTAAATGGGCCCTCCGGAGGGTAGTTGGTGAAGAAGTCATACTGATACACGAGATTAGGGATCGATGGTTGAAAAGGTACAGGTCTCATATCAAGTAGTTCATGGAGAAGCTCGCCGTTTTCGCGGACGCTCGAGCCAATGAAGTGACCGCCACTTGCAGCTAACAGCTTTGCGGTTGTCGCATAATTCTCCCAAACTTCCTTTGTTATGAAGGGGGGATCGATCAAGACGCAGTCGAAGGTGTGACACAGATCGACCGGCACATTCTTGGGCTCGTGGTAGTCGAACTTAACACACCTCTCTCCTTGCAGGAGATGCGGGTCGAAGTCGAAAAGCCAGCATTCGAGCTTGTCGGAGATTTCCGGTGCCGTTGTTAGGGTGAAGTAGACACTGGGTGTCGAGAGGCAGGCAACACGTAGGGGCCCATCCGGCTTCAGACGCTGCTGTAGGTATAGTAGTTCATCCACAAGAGTTTCAATGGTCTTGCGAGAATACCAGTACTGATTGAACTCAGCCTTCTCTCTGATACTGAACGGCTTGGTTTTGGTCATAGAGGATTATCAACGCCAAATACCTAAAGGAAGTATAGCAACAAATCTTCGGCAATGATTCGCGCATTCGGAATCCGAATTTCGGATGCTTCGTCTGGCAGCAAGTCCCTTCCAGGCTCCAAGTGAGTTACGCTCCTCGTGAAGAATGGTAGCACGGCCAGACCGATGCCAATACAGTACGAGATATTTGAGTGATGCATTCGAAGAACGCAAGAGAGGGTCAACCGCTGAAGAAAGCCGTGTACTGCGTAGTAATGATAGCCGATCGAAGAGCGTGTCAAAGACATAAGAACCTCTTCTACAATCATATGCCCTTCTTGAAGAAACTTCCATACAGAAATGGGGATAGACGGACTGAGCCATGCGTGCCCTCTATCTGACTGCTTACAAAACTTGTTCATGCCTTGCAGAGAAAGGGCAAGATAGAGGCGAGAATGACCTGGCTATGAGTAGCATCCTCAGAGTAGGCCTGGTGCTGCTGAGATCTATCTTGAGGAATGACGATTCGTCATTTACAAATATCGAAGCTATCCTCAGCATCGCGGCCGCGAGTGATTTTTTCCAAAGAAAACTGCAGTACCGCGGCAGACACATATGCAGTCTGAGCATAGGTTTGAGCGACGCGCCACACTCTACTGAGGGAGTGACGTACTCTGAACACGGACGAAATAATGAAAAGGATTTACAACTGAAAAGTGCAGTGGCCGAAAAATGAGTACGGAGAGCCACTTGAACGGCCAGAGTCTGGCCGCCAGACTTACATCAGCCGCGGCCAGAATATTTGATGAAGCCGACTCGCTGCGAGCAAAACTACAAAATTCGGTATCACTGAAGTATCGTCTCTCATTGCCTCAGACCCTGTCCAGAGGCAATTGTGATGAAAGTCGGCCGTCGAGCGAGAAGGGCGCATAGAGCCTGTTCTGGTCAGCGAAGTTGATTGAATCGAAAAAACCTCTCACTTCTCCGCACAGGTCTATTACCTGATTCAGGAAAGTCGGGTAAGAGCTGCCTTCGTGAGGGAATAGAAAGTAAATGTTGCGGGGACTCGTGATTCCATCCAACTTGAAGGTTGCGCGAACACCATCCAGTCCGCGACAACCAACGCGGACATCAACAAGGTCGTCAGAGGATACGCGGTAGTCCACCTCAACCTGGTCGCCTGCGGAATCACGGAATGAGAACAAGCCCGGGGACAGAGGGGCAGTCTCCCACTCGAAGACGATCTCTTGGCCTTGATAGCGAGCGTAGATAGTGCCGAGGTCAGTGAAGCCTAGATTAGTCAAATCTCCTCGCTCGATATTAGTGTTTCGAACTCGGCGACGGATGGGCCGATACCAGTTGGCAGCGATTGCAGAGGGCGAGGCGTCGACGGTATAATTGAAGATGGAGAAAAAACCGTCAACTTGGGCCACGCTTCGAGTCCCACCCGAGAGAGGGAATGAGCGGCTGCGGAAGCGTCTTCGAGGCACATCGACAGTCAATCTGACATCACCGTCCTTGTCCACATCGAGAACCAAACTGTAGTCTCCCGCATCGTAGCGGAATCTACCTGATAGTTGGCCTGTCGCGACGGCCAAGAGTTGAATGACCATAAGCCAGGTCGTGAAGAGGTTCATCATTGAGAGAGAGTGGAGTTGCTGCAGGAAGATTCTTTCTGAAAGAAAGCTACAAGCCTTGTAGTACAAGGTGACGTCTGTGAGAATGATGAGTCTAATCATAGCTCAATATTACGTGGTGTTTTGGGGCAGGTTGGTGCCGAAGGCTCTAAGCAGAAAGAGCCCAGCCACTTAAGCCTCACAATGCGATGAAGTCAAAACAGATTCTGTTCAACAGAAAAGTCCCTTGACGCAGCACTATAGCGGAAACACGCGTGCGCTAGCGTGACGCTAGTAGCGTCAGACCGCTATGTGTGCGCACCCGCTCAGCAAACGTCAGAGCCTTGACCGAAACCGCAGTCGGAACGCGGGAGGGGATTACCCTTAGAGAAGAGCGTGGTGCAGGACGCCGCCGACAGTAAATAGTCTCAAGGCGCTCATCCAACGGGCAGAGACGGGCTAACCGTCATTAACCAGTACGTGGCATAGCCCTGGCGTAGCGTCACGCCGAGCTAGGTGGCTTACCGAGACTGAGACACTGTCTCCGAGACAGCCGTGACGTCAGTTGAGGAGGTGAGTAATGGAACCCAACCCGAAGACCCAGGACACCACAGTCCTCTGATTCTTTGACGTCAGCTGTGCACATTATAAGGACATGAGCCCCATTGGCGTTTGTTGCCATCGAAGAACTTAGCCGAGCATATACTGGAACGATTTTGATCCGCTCGTGGAGGATCACGCTATTGAAATCGACTTTGAAGGACGATCTCACAGTGGTTTGCCAAAGCGCGTTTGTCCAAAAGTACGTAGGTGGAGGTGGCTAGTCGTTTTGATATTCCAAGTGGTTACTTTAAGAACATAAACCGGTGGGGAGCAGGATGCGGAACTTCCGCAGCGGAAGTTGGCTGAAACTCGGAGTGCCAAGTATATTGCGGTGCAGTTTATTCTATTAAGATTAATCATAGTCGCTGTTTCGGGAGCTCACATTCTGTGTATTGGTTAGTTTCATGAGCTATGGATTATATCGACTTGCCAGGCCCCAGCCGATTTAAAGTCCTGTTCCGTTCGTGCCCCGTACGCGTATATACAGAATCGTACACAAACAATTCTATTCTCCACGACAACTCTCTTTTTGCAAGATTGAAGACCGTCACACGGGAAGAGTCACGAGGTTTGAGCGCGTTTTTCAAAAACGGTTTTTGGTCGCTTCAACCCGCACATAGAGGTGAAAGGGTCTCAACTCACTGGCCTGGCCAGTTTGGCCCCCAGAGGGATACTGAGGATGCCGCTTACTGTGGCATACTGCGTTTCCTGCGATGTAGAGACGAATATCCTGAATCGTCTCCGTTTTGTGAAGACTGTGAGCATACGTTTTGGGCCTATAAGCCTCTCGCCGTTTCAACAGATATAGTTGGTTCCTACGCCTAAGAGGTCAAGGCCAAACTCGGTGATTCTAAACTGGTGAGAATTTCAGTAATTCAATTCCTCCCAGGCTTTCTACGCCACTCATTTTTCCTCCTTTTGTGAGATCACTAAGTTCTTCAACTTCTACTGTAGTCATCGTGAGAAGTCGTCTTTGTCTTCGTGCACAGCGACTTGAAGGCCGCTGGGATTATCACCAGTAGGGTTGCTGTACAAGGATATATTTTCTCTCTCGATTCAGATACACACATGGGTATTTCCAGTTCTGCCGCGAATGCACTCCTGGTTTGCGTCTTATTCATACTGGTTTTTCTGCCAAAAATTTTATGGAAGGGATTTGCCACAGTGTTGAAAGCCATCGTCGGGAAGCGTAGCCATGTTTTCCTGATGACAATACTCTATGTGGATCAGTTTCTGTTTTAATATGCATAAGTGTCGTGTAACACGACTCGTGTTAAAAGCGTAATACGCTAAGCGTATAATACTACGGTATATATTAGCACGCACTGTCACACCGTCGCCCGTGGTAACGTAGTGGATCCGAGAATATCATGCAACAGCGAATCTAGATTCTTCATTACATCAGTCCGAAGATCAGACTGGTCATCAGTCACTGATGTCATCAGTATATCGTATCTTTCTCACGATTCTCGCGCAGATCAGGGTAATCAACTGCCCGTCAGAATTCCTGATGAGTCGACCCTTCGACTCAACTCATCTCAATGAAGATTTCCGGGCGTGGGTCAGTTACATTCTCATGTAACGGCTTCTGTAAGTTTTCTCTTCTTTGATTGTTGCGCTATCTAGTTAAAGCCAGACTCTGGCTGCCAGATGGTTGAGGAAGGATTAGCCGTTGTGTGTGGGGGAGACGTGGCGAGCTTCGCCGTGGGGCGGCTGCGGGGTCTGATGATGTCACTAACGACGTTACCAAAGAATCCGCCCCGGCGCTCGGGCCCCGAGCCTGAAAAGTCCACAGTTACCCGAGCCTTGGGGACCACTGGCGGCAGGCAGGGGCCCGACCAAGTTCCTGTGCCCCTCACGACGCTGGTAAGCTAGTACAGGGAGCCTCAAACCAGACGCTGTTGGGCTGGGAATTTCCCGTCGGAAATCGAACACGCCCGATTAGGTTCATAGTGATAACCCTAGAGCTTGAAGCTCTGAGCTTCGAACGCTCTGTGAATAACGTCCAGAACTAGAGGTTGTCCCAGAGACCGTGAGCACATGGGTACACCAGCATACGCTGGAACCAACGTTCATGTCTTCGCCGAAGTTGGAAGAACAGTCAGAATTCTATTGTTGTAGGCAATTCTCCACAATTGAGCGTATTACACTACTGGCAGTAGTCTACTGCCGAGAGACCAGGTGGCACCTGGCAGGTGCAGAGTGGAATGATCATCACTCGGGAGCACGGATGCCGTGATTCATACTGAAAATGATTCTCACACCGTCGCCGTGCTACACCTCACTGTTGACATGCCTAAATGCGCCCTACGGAGGGTAGTTGGTGAAGAAGTTATATTGATACACGAGATTAGGGATGGTCCATCCCTAATCTCGTGTATCCATCCCGGATGGATGGCTCAAACGGCAGAGCCGCCATTTCAAGTAGTCCATGGAGAAGCTCGCCGTTCTCGCGGACGCTCGAGCCAATGAAGTGGCCGCCACTTGCAGCTAACAGCTTCGTCATTATCGCATAACTCTCCCAAACTTCTTTTGTTATTAAGGGGGGATCAATCAACACGCAGTCGACAGTGTGGCACAGATCGAACGGGGCATTCTTGGGCTCGCGGTAGTCGAACTTAACACACCTCTCTCCCTGCAAGAGATGCGGGTCGAAGTCGAAAAGCCAGCATTCAAGCTTGTCTGAGACTTCCGGTGCCATTGTTAGGGTGAAGTAGACACTGGATGTCGACATACAGGCAACGCGTGGGAGCCCATCTGCATTCAGGCGCTGTAGTAGGTGTATTAGTTCATCCATGAGAGTTCTGATGGTCTTGCAAGGATACCAGTACTGATTGAACTCTGAGTGAACGGAGAAAGCTGAGTTCAGAACTCAGCTTTCTCCGTGATACTGCACGGCTTGGTCTTGGTCATAGAGGCTTGTCACCATCAAATCCTGAAGGGATTATAGTGAAAATTCTTGGCAATGACTTGCGCCTTCGGATGCTCAGTCCAGCAGCTAGTCTCCTAGGCTCCCAGTGAGCTTCGCCCTCCGTGAAGAACGCTAAAACGGTAAAACCGATGCCAATACAGCACGACTCGTGCTGCACGAGAGATTTGATTGATGCACTCGTACAACGCAGGGTCAAGAGGGTCGAGAGGGTCATCCCCTGACGGAAGCCGTGTACTGCGCAGCAATGCCGGTCACTCAAGGAGCAGGCTTCGATACAGAAATGGGGATAGACGGACTGAGGCTCAGTCACTGAGCCATACGCGCCCTCTATCCGAATGCTTACAAAACTTGCCCATGCCTTGCACAGACAGAGGGGGATAGAGGCAAGAGAGACCTGGCTATGAGTAGCTCACTCAGAGTGGGACTGGAGCTACTGAGATCTATCGTGGGAAATGACGACCATCCAAGCTTCCCTCAGCTTTGCGGCCGCAAGGGACTTCTCCGGAGAAGATCCTCAGCGCTGCGGCACACACATATGCGGTCTGAGCATAGATCTAAGCGACACTCAACAATCTACTGAGGGCGAGACGTCCTCTGAATACGGACGAAATAACGAGAAGGGTCTCTGATCGATAGTGAGCAGAAAAAGAGAAGTTTGGTGACCGAAGGATAGTACAGGCCGGCATCTGAACGAGCAGACTTGCATCAGCCGCGGCCAGAATATTTAATGATGATAAAAGCCAACTCGCTGTCAGCGCAACTACAAAATCCTGCAGCACTGAAGTATCGTCACTCATTGCCTCATACCCTGTCGAGAGGCAATTGTGATGAAAGTCGGCCTCCGAGCGAGAAGGGCACATAGAGCCTGTTCTGGTCAGCAAAATTTATGAAATCGAAAAAGTCTCTCACTTCTCCGCACAGATCTATCACCTGTCTACGGAACGTCGGGTAGGAGCTGCCTTCGTGAGGGAACAAGAAGTAAATGTTGCGGGGGCTCGTGATTCCAACCAACTTGAAGGTTGCGCGAACACCATCCAGTCCGCGACAACCAACGCGGACATCGACAAGGTCGTCAGAGGATACGCGGTAGTCTACCTCAACCTGGTCACCGGTGGGCTCACGGAATGAGAACAAGCCCGGGGACAGAGGGGCAGTCTCCCACTCGAAGACGATCTCTTGGCTTTGATAGCGAGCGTAGATAGTGCCGAGGTCAGTGAAGCCTAGATTAGTCAAATCTCCTTGCTCGATATTAGTGTTTCGAACTCGGCGACGGATGGGCCGATACCAGTTGGCAGAGATTGCAGAGGGCGAGGCGTCGACGGTATAATTGAAGATGGAGAAAGAACCGTCAACTTGGGCCACGCTTCGAGTCCCACCCGAGAGAGGGAATGAGCGGCTGCGGAAGCGCCTCCGAGGCACATCGACGGTCAATCTGACATCACCGTCCTTGTCCACATCGAGAACCAAACTGTAGTCTCCCGCATCGTAGCGGAATCTACCAGAAAGTTGGCCTGTCGCGACCGCCAAAAGTTGAATGACCATCAGCCAGGTCGTAAGAATGTTCATCATTAAGATAGACAGTGGAGTTGCTATACAGATGAAACTACAACTGGGTGTCTGCGAGAATACTGAATTGAACCATAGCTCGATTTTATGTGGTGAGTTGGGGCAAGGCTGACGCCAAGGGCTCTCAGTGTTGCGGGTATCGCTGTTCTCGGACGCAACAGAGTAGAAGCAGAAAAATCCCCGTCACTAAAGCGTTAGAATGCAATCAGATCAAGCTTAGAAGTTCCTTGAAGCAGTTGTATAGCGAAAACACGCACGCGCTAGCCTCAGACAGCTGTGTGTACGTACCCGCTCTGCGATTGTCAGAATCTTCACCGAAGCGATTGGCCCACGGGAGGAGAGAATCTCTCCGAGAGAGAATGGTAAATGACACTGCCGACCGCAGATAGTCTTAAGGCGTTCATCCAAACGACAGGGACGTGCTGACCGTTATTAACCGATACGTGGCATAGTTCTAGCGTATCGGCAGCTGAAACTTAGTGATATGCCAAGACGGAGACAGCCGTGACTTCCATAGCAAGATGATGGATTACGAGTAGCGCGGTATAGGAGTCAACTGCATTGTAGGCGACCAGAGTGAAGCGACGTCTCTATGCTCAGCTTATAGGCGAGTGTGTTTTCCATTTCGATTCGTACTGGTCTGTGGTAGTGCCGGGATTCCCGGCCCGGGAAGAGGAGGTGAGGGACCGGCAGAAAGCCGGCACAACTTGACTTGACTTGGTCAGCGTACTGAGGTCCGGTGAGGTCGTCTTTATACCGTGATTCACGAAGAGCAAACTTGGCGATATCGGCTCGGCGCTATCATGCGGGAATTGGCACTCAAGCAACCACTCAGAGGAGCTGTCTCCGTTCAAGACACGCAATCGGTGTGCTCACAACGAGGAAACTCGTCTTAGTGTAGCTCGTCTTGCTTCATCCATTATATCACTCTTAGGATTTATGCCGATCTTAGTGTACTCGTCAGGATTTTGTCTGCTCGTTTCCGAGGCTATGAAACGCGCCTGTCGCGATGATGGTGATTTCCTCATTTTGCGGGACATCAAGTGGCGCGTGTGAGCGCTGGTCGCCCCTTTCACAATACGGGAGAACAAGTACGCTCGCAGTGGCCCGATTGCGAGTCAAATCAACGACTTCAAGCGACTGGCACCGCGATTTCACTGCCCTTTGCGGGGTATATTTGCGACCAAAGGCCCGATGGCGGAGTGCTTCGAGGGTTCGATATTTTCCTTCGATACTCTTTGCTGGCACCTCTGAAGACGTTCTTCCCATCGAGAAAGGGCCTTGTTCAGGTCTTTATATACACTAACAGGGGCCGTTCGAAAAGCAGTGCACTACCGCATCAACCACAAATCGCGTATAGAGTCTATTCGTGTTTGACTGATGCATTCTGACAAAAGATGTAACAATTTCAATTCACTTCCGTATTGGCCCCCGTGACCCTACTAGGTCTGTCGTTTGAGACGTACTCTGTATCGTTCATTCCTGAAGCCCAGTAACGGTTGCTGACCTCTAGTACAGTCTTCCATGCATTTGCGATTTGAGAGACTCGAACTAACGCAAAGCACGGCGACAACTACTAGAATGGTCAATGGTTTTCCGAATTGCACTCTAAGTATGATATCAACCTCATGCTTTTGGTGATCGAGCCACGCCGAGGTGGTCCTGAAACCTGAAACGCCAGGTCCCAGCTAGGGCGACCGATTCTCATGGCCATCGCCATCGTCTTTTGGGGACGTCTCTTCATAGTCAACAAGAGTCCACTCCTCCCCGACACCGCACTTCTTAAAGAAGTCCAACTGCTCACTCAGCACTTCTATTTCCTGACGCATACGTGCAACCTCACTCGACTTGAACTCAACGGCCGCCTCCAATGATTCACCTGAAGAGACCGCGCATTCCTTGCAAGTCGGGCAACGACTACAGTGCGCGCCACTCTGAGACACAAATCGCGAAAATTGAGATCATTTCCTCGGTACGTGATTTTTACTTGTAAAAGTTGGACTGCTTATGTATATTGGAGAGAGGAAATCACTGATATATCGATCAGCCGTTTCATTGTTGTAGAGAGCGCGAAGTGAATCACGCGCCTCAAGTGTACCATTTCGATATGCAGCCGTCCGCGCTTCTTGATGGTTGAAGCTGGCGCACTTCTCACAGCTTTTTCCGCAACGCCAATTGGCCAACGACTAGAGTAAAAACCCCCACCTTGCGCCACGAGTTTGGCATTTTCCTCTACTCTCTCCGCCAGCTCCTGGCGTGTCTGAGCCAACTCAGAATCTCGGCATCTTATCTCCTCTTGGAGATCCCTCAATAACATCGTCATCGCCTCGTTCTTCTGATTCACCGCCTCAGCGACATGCGCGCTCGACGAAAGCGAGGACTCAATACTCGATGAGCCTATCCACAAGCGAACCATCGAGGGAGTCCCTCCGACAACAAGGTCTCACCTGGCCCAATCTGTCGGCCCTCTGTGCTATCCTCAGCATCGCAATGTAATGTGTTGCTCACCGGACCAGGACTTGCCGCGTCAGCTGCCCTCCGCCCATACTCTTGCATGAGGTCAACAAAGCAATCACTTTGATAAGCGTTCCGTAACTTGGCGTCGCGCATCATGCGCTTGTACCTAGCACCGGTGATGAGCCGGCGTCGGGGCCGTCGAGGAGTACCATTGGGTTTGGTGATACTCCCATTCACTCCCTAGCTGCTGAGAACCTCGCTGCTCCGCCGACATGGCCGACGATAAAAAAAACAAGTGGCTTCGACTGTGATGAAGATCGGGTAAGCCCGGCCTCGCCAGCTCAGCACCAACGTGGCGAGCATGGCATCTAGTGGTACTATGAACCACCCCCAATGTCACAACGCAGAACCGAGGTGATGAGGCCGAAGGTTGAATAAAAGAAAGTCACTGTGAAGCGCGCTGTATATGATGAGTATGAAGTTCCTGGAGAGCCTTCACCAGCACCCCTTCGATATCTGACACGACGGAGGTAGCTGTACAGCAGACTATGGCCGATAAATCACCTTCAGATTCTGGCTTGGTAATGAGCCGCGTCGTGTAATGGCGATCGGTGTCGACGCTCTCTGCTCCACGAACTATCCAAAGCTTCCGGTATCGCGACTGAGCACCAGAGAAATTCAGCCAGAGCCAAGTGCGTCTCGGACGAATAATGCCGAGCCTCGGGATCGAACCCGGGACCTCGGACTCAATACCTCCAAAACGTTCGCGACCACGGCATCAACGCCGTATTTCTTGATCGCCCCGCTAGCCTTCTCGAAGAGTATGTCAGGATCGGTCTCCAGCTTAAACGAGACGACCTGAACGTGGGAGATCCAACTCATACGTCAGGGCTCCTCTGACTGACCAGCGCTTGCGGACACCACGTCCCTTTCACGCGGCCCAAAACTTTCGGAACACCCGTGAGATGCAGCGTGAGGCCGTCTGCCTGATGCGCGCCACTCTGGATCTTGTTCTCCGGCATTTGGTCGAGAGGCACGTAGAAGTCGGATACCGCAGCAGCTAGTATTAGTGCTGCCCGAGGGCCCAGGGGGTAAACAATCTTCGCGATCTTCTCAAGGGAACTCAAGTAACTACAACAGATTGCATGACCATCGGTGCCGCCTTCAACTGAACCAATGACACTCTCGGCTCCGCGAGGGACAGCCGTCCACAGGAGACCGAGCGAACCATACACTGATCCAAGCGGCCGAGCGGAAGAAGCGTCTGAAGGGTTCATATGGCTCGAAGCAGCGGTATAGAGTCGATGAGATCTCTCGTATTGCTGTGGCGCGCGCATTTGTCTTTGGCATGGGCTATGCACAGATAGTGAGGCTCTTTCGCCTCACCACGCCTTTGGCGATAGTGTTATTCCAAGTGGTCGAAGCAGCAGAACGCGATGAGCGCGACGTGGTGCGGATCTTACTCAGTGACACTGGAGAATTCCGACACAAAGCAGATAGCGACTTAAAACGTCTGACGAAGGGCGAGCCTGAAAACACCGTTATTCTCTACACAATCAGCCATCGCAAACTGGTGGTGCCTTGTGTTACCTGTATATAAGAGTCGAACTGCATGCCCTGATCTCCCCTGCTCATCAACTCCAGCTGTTCCGTTGCGTCGGGGAGGTGACGAACGAAAGGCATAGCACAGCTGCCCCACCTGGTTGAATCGGATCTCGCCGATAAAACTCGAGAATCATCCCTCACCTTTCCGATGGAAATAGACCACGTAATATTTACTGGACGACGGTTCCTCATTCATCATGATGAAACTCTCGGCCATGCCCGCGCCCCGATTTCCCGTCGAGAAATTGTCCAAAAACCTGCACGAAGTGAAACATGAACATCAACGCCACCCAGCTCCGCGACCAGAAATTTTTCTGTCCCGATTTTTTCAAAACCATGCTATTATCGCTCGTGAGCGGAAACGAGAAGGGCTCACCTCACAGTTCGACGTTCCAGGGCCACCGTAGTCCCTCCGCTGCTGATGACAACCAGTCGTGCTTGGGGGTCCGCAGCGACTCGTGAGACAAACTCCGTAAACCGTGGAGAATCCGCCATAGCAAGCAGTTCGAGATAAAGGGATATTAATCGTCAAAGTAGAAAACTAGCTCCTTCTAATAGGAGTCACCCAGAGCGGACTTATTCGAATGAGGGGGGTCTGGGTATCAGCAACCCTACGGGCAACACAGAGCGAATAACATCTCCTCAGGTTCGAGAAGAGGTCCTTTCAGGGCCTGCTTTCATCTCAAGCCCTAGATCGTTGAAACAAGGGCGAGTGAAGGCCACTCGCTTCCGACTGCAGAACAATTTAAACAAATTGGAGATCTCGCCTCTGGGCAGCTCGACAACCAACAGAGTAAGTAGAAACCTTATCGTTACACGGGAGTCTTTCTCGATCACCATGAGCGGTACCGAGACGACCCATCCGACCTATCCCTCTCGGGACGGCGATGGCCACTACGCTCTTGCGAACGATCTAGCTGTCTCGAACTGCCGTAGCTCCACCGATCGCTAGAGGGTGAAGGCCCTGACGAATGGCAGCGGAATTGGTATGCTCTTTGAACTCGGGTCGACATGTGCAAAAATTCCCTCTTCCGTATCCCACCATTCCTCACCTGGTCCGCTACGGTCAGAACTATATCCTTGATACTGTCTTCTAAAGTTGTGCTGAAACAAGAAAAGCATGAGGTACTCGACGAGTTCACCAAGAGGGTTCAAGGAACCAGGCAGTTTTTTTTACCCGTCTCGGCCGAACAGCAGCCTCGAGCTCCTCGCTAACCGGTTGATTATACTTCCTCAGAAAGCTTATCAAGGCATCACCAATTCGCCGGTCCTTGCTTGCCGGATTGTAGTAGGCGACAGCGCGACCCTCGTGACCGATGCGGCCCGTCCGACCGATCCGATGTGTGTACGTCTCAATACCTGCACACCACCACAAACGATGAGTGCAGGTCAAAGTGTCCACTGGCACGAAGACGATCGGAAGACGCACAGAGCGAATGTTGTTGGCCTTACTCTCTGGCATATCGTAATTAATTACTAATGTCACATTTGGGAAGTCCAGGCCTCTGGCTGCAACGCTGGTCGAAACCAGGACTTGATCCTCGTTCGCACGGAATCTGAATGAGCGCAAGCCATGAGGGAAGCGCTAACTCCCGAGCAACGCCGCCTTCAAGTGGCGCCGCCATGGAACCCAGAGTGTGAATAAAAAATGCGCAATGATCATTCGAGATGTCGTCGCAAACACTACAGGTCTCCGCCACTGCGGACTCGCGGGCTGCTTACATACCATCACTGGCACCCAGGATGCAACACAGGGGCGCGGGAGACTGAATCGTCTGTGGTCGGAGGGTATGGATTTCATGATAAGGGCTCCGCTAACAGTCAGCTCCCTGTCGCGAAAGGGTTGCATAGCTAGATCGCGCTTGAGTCCCTCCCGCGGTCCGCGACACGGTCCATGGACACGCACCAAGCAGAATGTGGAAGACTATGTACCCCAGACACCTGCTCGCGTCCAGGTAATGCAAATGGGGTCGTGGAATTTCCTCTGCGCTAACAAAGTTGATCACCTTCCTCCTGATACAGATCCTGATTCGTGTAACGCGTTATCGAATCAACAAGATCGAGCCAGCACATATCCATGTCAACACGTATCGGAACGTATTGCCACCCAGATTGCCGACCGGCAACGGTCTACGATGTCTATGCAGATCAGCTCCATGACCTTCCTCCTCCTCTTAAGAGTACCCGAAGAGGGGCAATGTGATGCGTCATATCAACAGCTATCATTGACATATCCCGCTCTGAATCGTCTACAGCAAGATCGGACTCCAGAATCTCCCCATCCTCGTCGCCGATGGTCCTCAGAAGTGTACCGATACATCATCCAGATAGTGATCATCCACTGCAAGTTCAACGGTCCGCCGCTTTGGGTTCATTGACAGCGGGCATTGTTTCCGCCGGGTAACTCGCATAGCAAGTCTCGCATTGCGAGACTCGCAATAAACGCCGGGTGTATTCCAATGATTGTACTTGACCTGCGTGATCTGCTCGGAGATACAGGATCAACATCTACACCGTTCGAGTTCAATCTCAGATAACGATTCTCTTGCTGCATCGAGTTCGTGGCAAAGCTCACAGACGTTTTACAGTCACACTGACAAAACGAGTAGGTCGGAGACCCCGACTCGGGATACGCGGTATCATTCATAGCCATCTCCTGGCAATAGCCGAGAACGGCTCCGATGATGACCATCATCGGTCAAGAGCACGAGAAGATATCCCCTGTGGATACGCCATACAATTCAGAAGATGAGGAACATGTAACGATCGCCTCCCATTATCACATCCTACCTCCTGACAACCTCCTCCCGGACAGTCTGCAGTTGTTTGCCCTGTAACAGACCGCAGCACAGCTTCCCGCTTCCGCAAATACGTTTATGAAGGTCCTTGCCTCGATCACGAGATGACACGAAAATGATGGCCTGAACCAGCGCTTACGATGCGTTGGGGGAAAAATGCTGGGCCGCAGAGACCAAACCGCATCGATAAATCAATAGTTAATGCTGATAAGCATTTCCCAACGGCAAGAGTTAGCCGATATCCTGATAATTTCATTCATACCTGTATTGATCACCAAGGCTACACATGTCTCAGTCATTGGAGTGATTTCGAGAATCTTTCATGACTTAGAGAGGAAACTCGGATGTACTTACTTGCTCTCCGTTAACGATGTCGAGCTGCGCTAGATCCTCCCAAAGCGCTTGGTCCTTAGCCTGGTCCGACCTCAACACCCGAACAGACTGGGCAACATTGCATCGCATAGCTCCTCCAGCACCGCCAGCCCCTCGCCCACGTCCAACAGCGATCGTAACCCTTTGCTTCCGGAGAAGGGTCTGGCTGAGGATATCAGGAACAGCAGAGAGTTGTGAAGGCCGTACCTCTCCCTCGAGCCATGGCTTCAAATTGGGATTGTCGATGGTCGCGGAGAACAGAAGTGTCTGACGACCATTAGGCTCCGTCAGGTCGGTCTCCATCAATATGTTATTAACATACGCCTGAGGAATAAGGCTTTTGGCACCGGCGAGGATACCGCGAAGTAATGGTACGCTACATGCTGACCGTACAGATGCAACGTCTATTTCGTTAGCGACCCTCATAAAAAAGTATGATGTATCGGTAAGTATGTACAAACTTATACATACTCACGCCAATAACACGTAAGCGAAACATATCAATGTACAGCCGGATAGCACTTCTCACCTCAAGTCCCATCGACAGCATCTGGTCAGCCTCGTCCAACACGAGGAACTTGACGTACCCCAGAGACACCTGGAGAGTCATGATTCATGGCCCATGAAGATGAAGGAATTGTCACCATTACCCTCCCCGTCTCGTTGAACTCGAGCAGTCTACCAGGGGTTGCAACCAGTACATCGAGCTGTTCCGCACAGATGCGATCCGCCTACCAGTAACGGAGGTATCCCGCGGATCGGGAAATCCCGTCTCACCTGACGCGATGCGGTCTCCCCGCCATAAGCAGCCTTCGCGCGACACATCTCTCCCTTCTCCAGACTCACAGAGCATGACTGAAGAACGGAGAATCCACAAGTCTCCACCAACAGCGGACTCCTTCACCTCGAAGTCCTTCACCAATTGCATCGCCAGCTCTCTTGTCGGGGCCAGCACCATGCACAGCGGTGACGCCTGGGCCATCCTGAACCACAATCCCATAAGAGCCCACTCCCTCAGAGATCTATAGCTGCTACAGCGCGCAACGTCGACCATCGAGGAACTCGACCGCAGTCATGCTTCGGGCCAGTCCTTGGCGTCGTTCGCAGGAATCGTTCTGACACGATGTCTTACCTCCCGGGAAAGAAGGGTCGAGGAACAGTCGAAGACATTTTACCAATCTTCGACACTATAGGAGCAATAAACGCTAGGCTCTTCCCTGAGAGTACCACAACTGTCTCCAAGACGTATCCTTTACTGACTATTACCCGTGCCAGTCTGAGCGCTTGCCACCACATCCACGCCTCCGGCTATAACAGGAATAGCATGCTGCTGGATCGGGGTAGGTCGAGCAGCCTGATGGAATCAGAATAGCTGTCCCGTTCGTCCAACAACGGGACGGAGGAACTCACCCCGGAGGCCTCAAGGGCGTTGACGACACTCTGCAGCAGAATGCCACGCTCGACTGCTTCCTCCCATGTAGTTATTCGACCCAGCCTGGGAATAAAGAATCTTCTCTCTACCGCATTTTCCCATCATCACTACTACTTCCCTTTCTCCTCTTCACTGAAGGACTCCACGCCTTTAACAGTGCACGGGGCGTCGAACTCCAGCAGCCCGCCAGCCTCCCTCCGAACAACCTATAGACGAGCCATCGACAAACCCACTCAGCCAGAGCACCTGCGGATCCTTGAGCGATCCTAAGGACCACTTCCCACCCAGACTAGATATTCCGATAGACAACAACACCACTGTAAGACTCGAGCTAAGCCCAAGCGACGTGTTACCATCCCCTCGGGAGACATGGACTCGCTCTCCTCCGGCTCCGACGAGCCCTCATCTTCACTCGATCGTGTGGCGTCATGCTGATCATTCGAGTAATCCGGACTACGACTCCTCTGTCGCGTGTATCTGACCGGCTAGCTGCGCCATCTCCAATGAGGCAGCGCGAGGTCTCACCTAGGACTAGATCGAGATCGAGACCGCGACCGTGCACGCGATCGGACAGACGAATTCTCTCCACCTACACTCTGAACAGCCGCACACTTGACCGAATATGCAGGAAAACAGCATCTGCATCACCTCCGAAGCAGCAATACGGTTCACCTCGGCTCCCTCACCGCCTGTCCATCGCCCAGTCGCTCCACTCCAGTCGGCTGCACTTTGATTGTAGTTGCCGGTGGTATCCTGGAAAATCACGAAGGATCCCGTGAGATAGACAGAATGTTAACGTATTCCCCTCGGCGATGTACGATCAGGCCTGCTTCTATGCTTGTGCTCACCAAAGAGGAGAACCATCGCAACCTGCCTCCACTCTTGTACTACCTTGCCCGTCCAGTACCCTCCTCTAGAACTCCTCTCCTGATCCCAGCGTGGTTGTCGCTTATTGCTCTCCCTGAAGCCGTCACTATTCGCAGCAAGACCTCAGCGACTACTACCACGATGAAGCTGATCTGCTCGTTTTGTACTCATACCTCTGGTCCCCGCTGATCTGATACCTGCATACCCATGCTCAGAAGCGCATCGCATTCCCATTCGATAGAAATATTCGATAATATTTATTGTGTTGCGCAACGAATTCTTTGAAAGTCGGCATTTTTCGGTATTTTGTCTATCTGGGGATATACTTGCGCAACCAGGCCTCATTGAGCTTGTTAGTATGCTTCATCCCGGAAATACAGCTTTGAAGGCGATTCTCTTCATGGCTGGCGAGAAATCGAAAAACCCGATTTCCTATGACTCTGTTGCGTAGTGCATTCAAACGTTTTCATGATCGTCATGGTTTATATATCTATGTACCAAATTCTTTCGCTCCATAAATTTGATATTCAACAGTATTTATCAGCGCTGCCCCAGGCCCGGCCATACTCAGAATATCTTCCTCCTCTATCAGCATCCCACTTCTCAGTGCCTCTTTGCCGCCAGTCATCCCAACCGGAGCTCCGAGATTCCCTGCTGCTGCCAAGAACCCGTGCCACTGATCAGAGTTGCTCCGCCAGGACATCGAAAACAGAGCTACAGGAGGACCACCGAGCCATCCCATGCCGATGATGGTCGGGAAGCGCCCCATACCCCTTCAAATTCCCGAGGGGCGCGACGCGTAAATCCTCAGCTGTCAACCACCAACAACCAACCTGATATGCTTCGAGACTGCGCATTCCGCAATGCTCAAAAATCACGGTAATCCGACTGTCAGTCGGATCTAGCGAAGAGCTCAACTATTGGGCCCGGCAGCCGATACTGTATATGGTGGGCTCATCTGCGAGACGTCCCACTCCCTCTCGGACTCGATAATTCCGACATTCAGCCCTATCCGCAGTTCCCAGGCCGCTGTTGGGCGCACGGATAACGCATCCCGAAGAGCTGCAGCGCCCTCTTCAATCTCACCCTCAGACTCAGCTTCAAACATGAAGACTCTCCCTCACTAATTACTGTGATGCAACACCACACACTTGTGCGTCCAATGGTAACCCGAGAACATCAACCTAATGCCTATCCCCTACCAATACAAATCTACCCACTCTCGACCAAGCGAAGGTCTCATCGCTTCGTCAGAATATATATCAATATAGAAAGAACAACGTTAGAATATCCATAGCACTACCACTACGTTTCCGTCCTCGACGGGTACACCGCTACGTACAGAGAGCTACGATACAGCGATATACATGCTACAGATCGGATGATGTATAAATAGAGAATGAATGAGGGGAGTAGTCGAGCCAAGTGAGCTACGCAGCTATACGCCGCAGCGAGTCAAACAGAGTCGTTTACCGCCATGGTGGCACAGTCGGAAATGATCCCCTCTAGGGGCTTGTTATCAAAGTCACGACCGCCGAATATGATGCCGATCTCAGAGGCTTCCTCGGGTCCGCAGACTCGTCGAGCAGACAGAACGGCCTAGAAAGAACACGTAGGGCCAATGCAAAGTAGCAAGAAGCTCATTTCCCCATCTTCCAGCGAAGATGACTTTCGAAATAATTCCGACGAAATTGCGAATTTTAACTTGCGCCGAGTGAATCCGTGTTGGAATTTCCAACACAGATTTAATCGGCGCAAGCCTTCTGACGCCCCTAGCGGGAAGGTTCCTCTTCCACTCGGCTTTCACTAACTTTCATGCCCAACTCGAGGAACAAGAGTATTCGGAAGACATAATCGTTGGCTCCGCTCAACATAATTCCGAGCACGAGCGTGGATGGCAGGTAGCTGAAATCGAACCAACTTTATCCATCAGGTTTCTCGTGAAACTCCTCCACCAGATGCTAAGAAATGCCAACTTTCCACTGCCTGCTCAGCAGAAAATTTTCGGCGGATATAATGTCCGCGGCAGCGAGCCTAGGCAGCGGGAGCCTGGGGTCCTGAATAGTGGGAATGGGATAAAGATCGTTGTTCCTCTTCGCACTTGTCTCAGCCTCGACGTAGACTTCCCCCGAGTGATGAACATCACGATCAGTGGACGGCCGAGCTTCACTCACCGCACTCACTGATATCTGACGCTGCCACTAATCGGGTCAACGATCCGGAAGATTGCGATTTGAGGCCTGTCAGCCATCGGTCCCCAAAAACTAGACTAAGTTAGTCTGACTAACCACTTGTGGCACGCATGGTACAACTTGCTGTCAGTACGAAGTTCGTACTACGAACTCCCATCACACTTTTACTCAGAAAGACGATTTGCACGATGAAACGTGGCTGAAAGATCACCATTCCGCTTATACCGGGAAGGAAAAGTGGCACAGTACAACCTCCGCACACTCAACTAACTCCAGCCGCAGCCGGCCTGCGGAAATCCCATGATCGCCTTCCCGATCAATAACCGAGTAGCAGTGGATTAAACCAGCCCGACCTCCAAAGGTCCAGGGAACCAACCCACCGCTTAAGTCGGGAGATTTCGATATTTGAAGGCCGTTGGCCTTAGCATCAGCGAAGCCACTCCTCAGAGCAGCGTGCGATATCGGATCTAGCCTGCTGGTAGATATGCAATCATTGGCCCCGGTGGAGCCGCTCCACGACTGACGTCGATATGGGCGGCGCTTTCAAACGAGTATGCTTTCAACTCGCATTCTCTCGTGGAGGAGTCCTCTCGGGCCACGAGTCCCGGTCTTCCCGGAGGCCCGGGCGCTTCCAAACCGGCGAGACATACGAGAATGACGAATTGTCGAGTGTTTTGATTAGGGCTTTTATCTCAGACCCAGGAGTAATTATTGGAGTGCACTTTGTCGAGTAAGCTACTCGTAAAGTTCTCCCATGCTCAACATGTGTGTCTGGGGAGCCATGCCCGCATTACGAGGAGGATCACCAGACGCCAGGAAAGTCACGGTTTAACAATGAAGCCATAACCTCGGAAGATGAAGATGAATGCAAGTCGAAAAAAAGGAAAGGTGAATGCTGTCCCTTGAGAAATTTGACTGACTTATGGTTTCGCGCGTTGAAATTGAATGCGTGGACCCGCAAATCAGCCATACTGCCCAAATGAAGGCTGTTAGTGAATGACGATAATCCCATTCTCGATGATAGCGGCACTTCACCGCTCCCTCACCTGGTCCTTGAGACTTGCCGGGAAACCATCAGCGGCATTCAGCCGGACTAATACCGAATCCATGAGGCTACACTCACTACCGAATTCACAGCATCGGAGGAACACAGTCCTCAGCAACCTGACCACCAAATTGTTGAACGACCAAGAAGGGGTTCATCCTCAGACACGAAGATGTAACCCTGCGTCAGCCCTTACTCGTATTTAGCAGCATACTCCGCTATTGCGGCGACCTTCTGAAGGGAGTAATCCCCATGGTCCTTGCCCTCCTCGCCATATGTAACCATATGACTGAATAACGAGAGTGCCACACGTGAGACACCCCTCCCTTTGCTACTGATGCCAATGATGGAGGCCCGCTTTAGACAGCAGTGTTTCTGCATACCCGTCCTCGCTCGATCGCCTCATACCTGACCAGGGACGAATGCGAGTAGTGAAGCACACAGAAGTGATAGTACTGGAGACAGGTAGCAACTCCTGAACTTTCATCGACACAGCTCGACCAAGGTCCCGGACAACATCCTGTCAAGAGCCAGCATCAACCTCAAGATACAGTCGCCACCACGACCGCGACAGCCCACGCGTCCCCGCCGTCCGCTACCCTACCGATGAAACCAGCGTATTCATATCGCTGCCGCTCTCCAGTTCCCGGACAACCCGAATAGCACGTTGAGTGCGGCTCTTCAGCGCCCAGTGCCTCTCAGTGCATGTGAGCTGGCGTGGGAACAAGACGGGTAACTGCAGTGGAATTACATTCATCGCTCTCAGCCTTTCGCTTACGCCGTCGATGAAATCCCAAGACATCGCACCAAACAGAATAGTGACCGTGATACAAAACGGGGCAGTCAACGCCGGCCCTCCGTTCGGAAGGACCTGACCGCAATAACATCATCCAGCCACGAAAATGCCGAAAAATTACCAGTAAATTGACCACGCCCTGAAAGGCGATAACCGACAGCATGCAGCCAAAGGTCATGAGAATGAACCCCTTGAAACTGGGTGCCACATAAAAGCCGCCCAGAGACAGCGCGACCAGCACTGGGTTGTAGCAGACCTGACAAAGATGATCAGAATGACATCAGCGAACGTGAACCGGATTACCAGGCCACTATCCAGCATGCCGCGGAAGTCGAGCCCGATGCCCATGCCGGTTAGGAGCCCAATGAGGGCCCCATAAGCCGTGAGAAATACAGAATAAGGCGACCTGAACGTGACGACGCTACCGCGTACAGAAGCTATGGAGCAACACTCACCCGAAGAGAATCCCGATCAACAGCACTACGCCCGACCATAGATCCGGACCTGCCACATGGAACGGGAATTTCACGATGAAATGGAATCCATGATCGTGGTGAGTTCAACCGTGATGACGTTGTGAGAATTCCATCGCAAGCATTGGCCAGTTCCCATGTAAAGGGCCCCGAGTATTACTGAAGACAACCTGGGAGACTCCTCTCAACCAGGCTTCGAAGAACCAAGCTACTGTGTAGTCACCCGCCACAGCTCTCGGGGTAGCGGCATTAGTGAAAAGCGTATCTGAGTCCGACAATCTGACAAGCGGCCACTGGACACCTCACCAAGTGGAGACCATCCATCAGCCAACAGTGTACTCAAACTGATCGAGTCAACAGGGCGAACCAATAAAAATTCGGATAAAGATCCACCCCCATCAAAGCCAGACAATAGTGCAACTTTTGAGCTCACTCCAGCAGCGTGGTCTAGTCGATGATACAGAATCATTGACCCTAGCACTAGGGAAAGGAAAAATTCGTTCGAATGAAATCACTTTCATCATGCTACGAATATTCACATTCCCACAACCCCTCTGAGAAGGGCTTCAACCAGCTCTCCCCTCTCGCCCCATTACCATAGTTTGTAGAGAGTGTAGCACATGCCATCCACATAAGTAAAGCGATGTTATACCTATCCGAGATTCTGTCGCAGTGCCGAGCAGAGGCTTTCAATTCACGGCCAAGTTAAGGGAGGTATCCTCGTGGCCTTTGGTAAAGCTTCTACTAATAACGACATGCAGGATGCCAGTCAGTATCTGGCAGAAAGCGACTCGAGGCCATATTCCGAGAGCGCATGGGAGAAGCTCGAAGTGGACCAACACGGTGAGCAAGCCCCGCAACGCGAAGAAGGCGAATATGGCTGATTCCGTGGACGACGCATTCTCTCGTGCAGAGAACGTTGAACCAAAAATACTCCCTTCGATTTTCCAGGACCCAATCGAACTACAGCGGGAAAACCAACGAAACCCCTCTCGTTACTACCCCGAGGAAGAGCAATGCTGGTAAGGCCCTCAGCAGGGCGATGATACCCGACGCGACTGAAAGGGATGACCATTCTTAGAACAATCACTACGGTGTGGTCCTACATGTATCAGCCTGCTGAATGTTGTTGTCAAAGGTGGAATATCCCCATCCCAGCAGTACTCCATTAAAGCCGTACAGACCACTGGCGACCAACCTGATCAACAACAGGGCTATTCCCCGAAGGAGGAAACAAATCAACAGCGAAAATCCCGGACAGAGGCTCTACACGTACGCTCTCGTTTCCGGTGGCTGCACAAGCAAGGGAAAGACAGTAGTAATGGTACCTGATCACGATACTCTAGGTCGAAAGTTAGGAGGGATCGAGCCTTACATCCTAGGATTCCCATTATAGCTGTCGGCCAGTGTGGTAAACCGCCAGCAACACATACAAAGACGCCCGTCCCTGATGAAAGAACAATGGCACCTTGAGAGGCGTCCTATGGCGAGTCGTTTGGGAGAACGTAAGCGGTCATATTCCGTCATGCTGGGCATCCCTACCCGAAATTATAGAATAGCGACAGGATGACGATGAAAGTGCGAATTGAGTCTATTGTTGCCGCTGTCGTGATAAAGCGAGGAGCTTCTCTCAGTTCTGCACCGAGTGGTTCTCACAGTACAGAGTACAGGCCTCTGGCACCCGTCGACTCACATGGGTTGTCCTGGAACACCACCTGGCCGAATCCTCGCAGCACTGATGATATAAGAAATGCCTACAGAAAGATCTCTCGTGCTTTGCACGACGATGACTTCGTCAGCTCACCAGGCCACTAAGGAATCTGCCAAACCCCCGAGACTTCGTGCCAAGGGATGCTTCCCGAAGAGGGCTGATGAATTTGGCATCCAGCAGGGCACTTGACAGCCACTTATTGCTATCAACCAAATCAACCTGAGAACAGAGAACTACATCTTTCGTATAGTTCAAGGGTGACTCTGACGGAGGATACTCATGGTTGGAGGGAAGCGAGAATAGTGTCGAACACGAAGCAGGCAGCGACGGACAGAAAACAGGTTAGTGCCAGAGAAGCTGGTGACTAGGGTTACACAGACTGCGCGAGAACAAGCCTTGCAGGCACTCCGCCTTTTCAACCATCAAGCAAGCACAGGCGACCCTACTCAATCGCACTAGCAATGCGAGCGTATACCGTGATGAGTAGTAGGTCGTTGACCACAAGCTGTAACCATATCACTACCCATCGCTCCACAGGGGTCCTCTTCCCCTCATCTAGCAGTGCCTTCTCAGTCTCCTGTACGGCCTCTCTTATATAGTCAGCCACAGCTTGCACTGTTGGCTCATCATAGTCTCTATTAACGCCATTGGTGGCCATCGCAATGTCATCGGGCATGGTTTATAGAACAAACAACGAAACTGAAAGAAGACTTCTGTAGAAAAACGATCGAGCATACGGCACTGAACACCAGAGAGTCAACAGATGGAGAAATGGCCGTTGAACGAACGAGAAAATTTACCAGCGGATCACTTTGAATTGAGGAGAGAATCATTCCAGACATACTTCTGAAAATCACAACGTCTCAAGGCCATCTGTCTGATAGCTCTGTCCCGGGGAGAGCCCACCCCACCTAAAGTCTTCTACACCAAGCCGAATCAGTCAGCACCTCCGGGCGTTCGTCCTAGTCCTATGTAGACGGTGATTCAGTCAAACCCGTCGCGACTTGCGCGGCGATACGACCGCGCGCCACGAAATTGCGCCAGCCCTCGGCCGAAGCTATTCAGCATTCCCTCACTTGCCACTTCGCCATGATCGACCAACACGACTTCCTTCTCGAGGCCGGCTACACGTACGACAAGAAAACAAGTAGTGGGAAGAGTTCGCTCGGGGTCAGGGAAATGACGCTCGCTGTACTCGCATTTTATCAACTGTCTCGCGAACCCCTACGCCGTAGCTTGATATTATTGACCATCACTCCACTGAAGTTCCGTCGACGATAGTTCTACCTGGCTTGATGATCACTAGTGGCGTCGGCGGCATTCCACTACCGCGGCGCTTCTGAGTGAAATCGAGGTTCGTAAAACTCGGGAGGTGATTCCAGAATCTGAATTGATTTGAACGCCTGAAATGCGATTCTTGGTTTCTGGATTAATTGACTGAAAGTCAGTAATCACTGAATCTGCGTGAATACGGAACTGCCCCATCGCGGTTGTTCCCTGCGCCTTTAAGAGATGATTCGATAGAACTATTGGGGAATGAGCTTCTCTCCGCTTCAGATCGCTACTTTATGTCTGGTGAGCCTAGCTGGGAGTTGGAGAACCAGAAGATACGTGGACGCTGGTAATGATGGGGACACGCGTGGAATAAGACACGAAGTGAGGATAAATTCTATATAGATAGCATCTACTTGGAAGTAGAAGTAGACTAGTTCTATCCGATAGAAATCAATCCCTATTTCGTATTTTCGAAGTGACTGGGTCGACCTCAATATATGTAATAATAGCTAGGCTTCATTATAGTAAGCAGTAGTGGTGGATGCAAGGCAGGCGACGATTGATTTCATATCGGTGTCCGCATGGATCAGTTCAGTTAATAGTATCTACTTAATACTCTATCTGATGACTTACAATTATTTTATGTGTAATAACCTCTATGCAGAATATCTATTCATTAATAGCATGTCATACCATGATTTTACCGTCAATAATGTAACTATTGGCATAAATACTACTCACCTCGAGTCCGCCCAGCCTGAGAGATCCCGGGTTCTCTTGGCCGAGCCAGGTTGAAATAGTCGAATCCTGAGCTCACAGTTTGGGCCTCACACTTTAGATTCCTGAAAATGTGCAATGCGTGCTAGTATAGCTCCGTCTTTTCAGGCAAGGTGCTTTCCCCGCCTCCAATGTCGAGGAGTTCAAACAGGAGGAGAATCGATGGGTGAAGGAGCAGATGGAAAAGGCCACCGAGTACTGCCGGGCGTTTCACGATAGGACTAGCTCGTGTGGATTCGTTTCTGACGGAACGAGATAGTAGTGATTGGCAGGAGCAGCGCGCCGGGTATTATTTGATCGAATATGCCACCGAACTCCGAGTGCGTTTCCGTTTAACTACAACGCTGTCGTTCATAGCATGTACGTCGAGTACCGTTGTCGCGGCCGGTGAGCGTGTTCATTGAGTTTCTTATTCAAACTCGATCGCGTTTCTTTTCTTTTATAGTCTATAAACGTCTAGTAGACGCCGCCTAGCATAATTCCCAAAACCAGCGAATATGTTGGTGGAATTGTTCTGCCACTCAGGCGCAAGAATCGCAAGTCGAAGAGAGAAGAGGCTGCCTAAGTTGGCCCTTTACCAGAAGCTAACGTCTCTTTCCTGTCGGGTCCGTTTGAGTTTCGAGTCCCTCTTGAGTCAAGAGTCTTGACGCGCTGAGCATGCGTGGCCTCGCCTGTTCTGCAATATGACTCATATTATGAGCACAGTGCTCAGAGCACTGGTGAAACGAGTACTATTCGTCGAATAGCCATTGGCGGCCTTTCTGGTTGAAACGTCGCTGAGAATAGACTCGCCAATGGCGCGTCGCCATGCGCGACCGTCATGAGACTCTTATGCTTGCCAAGTGTTATGGAGCCCTTATGATGAGAGACCATGTCATTTGTGCTACTGTACAACACGCAAGATAGGAAGTTCATTATGGACTGTCCATAGCTGGAGTAGACGAATGATAGGAAGAAAATCGTCCATCAATATGATAGTAGGCTCACATGACGCTTGGCAAAGACATTGTTACCACTCATGGTGAACCCAAGTACCAGAGACTTCTCAAGAGACTGATATTAGGTCTTAATTATTGAGAGTACATCATCATTAATAGATGGAAATCGCTACGCTAAGATGTACTCTTGGAAGTTCCAAGTTGGAACCGACGCTCCAGCAGTGGTGTCTGGCACCTCGACCACGGGAAATAAGGTTATGACTCAAAGACTTTGAGTCAAAGTCTCGCGCAGTCCAATAGCGCCTTACTAGGACTAATAGTCTAACGCTGTGTCATACGGGGACTTCCAGCCCTGAAAGGAGGACCTCGAGGAGGTCAACAGGAACATGGCATGCCTGCAAGTGAATCGTAGTGATCTCCCGCGTGATCTCTCGCAGCTGATCTTCGATCGGCTTCCGAATTTCGGCAGCCGAAAGCTTTGCTCTTTTGTTGGATTCTTGACGATGCCACCTACACGGTGTAGGCTACACCTGTGCACTGTGAAGCCTTCGCTCATGCCAACAGAGGTGCTTGAGAATCAAGCAGGCATCAATCCCGCGGTATCCCGCTTGTGGCATCGTGACCGAACAGTGTTCGGCGAACACAGAGCTAGCGGCTCGTATGGTGGCCGGGTTTGCATCGCGTACCACCGTTGTGATTTCAGAGAGGCCACCGCATTGGAGAAATAGCTGCTGAATGTCTGTCATTGGACTTGAGCAAAAACGCATACAGGTACGAGTATCGATAGCAGAGTAGTGCGTTGGCATACTGTATGTCGAGCAGATAATCAAGCTTACTCTCATTCTGTTCGTCGTCGAAGTGAGCCGCGAAGGCAATGGAAAGTCGTTCGTAGCGGTTTTAGGCTAAAACTTTTAGCCAGAGCAGGATCATTCTCAAGATTGTCTGCCAGAGACATAGGACTTTCAACAGTTTAAATGACACGGCTGAAACACGACGCGTCCACAGTCTCGACCAAGTCGTTGATGAAGGTCGGGACGGTGTCAGCGCAGACGCTGTTGACGTCCTGAACATGCTGTTCCGAAAAAGCCTTAACGGTATGAGGGTAGAAGCTAAGGCCGTAGGAAGGACGCAAGATGAACTCGGCGTTGGTGAGAATAATCGATTGAATGATGTGCTGCACAGACAGAAGGTTCTTCAACATCAATCCGTAGGGGGCAGCACAGATGGACGTACGTTGCTCGTAGAACTCGGAAATAGTCCTAGGAGTTAAATTGGGACGTCGGAAAAGTGCCGGACGATTCGAGGCAGTCGGGGTAGAAGACATGGGTACTAGCTGGGTACTTCCAAAGCAATCATCCTCTTGAATTCGGAGCATAAATGTTCGGACCTCCTCGTTGAGAATCAACATAGATAATTTCGAATTACTACAAACTTACTTCAAGTTTCCATCATTCAATATGTCTCAATACTCCCCAAAACACAACAACTTAACAGTACCTCAGGAATTATACAAAATAAGACAGAAGCTACACTATTTTTATTGGGGCATCGTCATTTTCCTCGTCATTGAATAGACGTCTCCGTAAATTTCGGGATTCCTCAGCAGCTTCGTTAGCTTCTCGTACTCTCCTACGCCCTCCCAGATTACCGGACGCTCGGGCCCCGACTTGACCGGGCGCTTGCCGTTGAGGCAACCTGTTTGGAGTACTATTAGAATTCAGTTGACTCGGTAAACTCCCACCGTGTTCCAAATGTGTTTGTCGGAGAGGGGCAGTCACTGCCCGGCAGTGGCAGCCGAGGTTCTTGACCAGGATTTAGTTGACTGGGCATACTCCCACCATGCTCCAAGTGTGATTGCCGAACCGCTTCAGTCTTATCAGTATAGACAGATGAACTTAGTGACATTCACGATTCGCGAGTATGCCCCGAGAACCTGAAGCGACATTATCAAATTATAGCGAACCTCTGAGAAAAGAGCCCATGATGCACCGAAAAGAAGGACCTTTCCAACGTGGTATCAATATAAAACCGAATCGCCCTAGAAGAGTATGTCCCCAATTCTGTTGTGAAGCGTCGGTTTCTGACATCTTCTAGTTGATTATGTTCTTCTCTTCTAAATATCACCTCTTCGGGCACAAAAACTGTGTCTACCGCTATGGAAGCCAAACCAATTACGACCGTACCTAAATACAATTCAAAGAAAACGATATAAAAGACGATATTAGATAGCTGAGTTACCCGGCGGCTTCCCCGAGATGATTATACAGTTTGCCAAGATATTTATCATCAATAGATTATCCAGTCCACCAACGAAATAACATGAGCGATGACCTTCCCCACGACGTATGTTCTCGAATATCGAGCCAGGTTCTCAATGAAACGGCAGCAATACCAGAGACGAATATTTTTGTCTGAAAGCAGAATAATCACGAGACCTCTAAAGTTACCTACAATATGATTATAATTCGCCTTCCTACTCCTGAACCTAAGCTTATAATGAAGATTCGGCTCTATTGGTGGAAGTTCAGTGTAGAACGTCGTTGCGTAAACCAGGCCACAGTTCCTCTCCAGCCTCACCTGAAAAGAAGCTAGGAAAGAGAACCTAAGAAATAACTCACACCATCAATAATTTTCCAATGCCTGCAGCTGTTCAGGTTGTCCGACTTCTCCAACTCGAACCCTTCTTACATCGGCCAAACGAGTATCCAAAACATCAGCCACTCTTCCACCACTGTAACAGCCCAACCGAATGATACGCTGTACTTGTTTTTCCTTGAAAAGAATTCAAATGAAAGAGAGTAACCCAATTGTTACTTACCCACATTGTACTGCCTAGACATCTTATCATCCTTTGCTCATCATCCGGACACGTGGGTGCGGTATGAACTCCAGTGTTACCAGAAGAACGCTCAAAATGCGCATTTCTAATATGATTTGACGCTACCTCCCAAGCCTACGAAAGACCATAAACCAATTGCATAAACACTCAATGCTTACCAAATACTGTTGTCTTTCGGCTAGGTTACCATTCACGCGTCCGCGTAGATCATTCACATCTCTCCACGGAACCCGTTCGGGGTAGTCGGCATTCATAACCCAGATTGCGCCGCAATCATTGCGGCGGACAACTCGTTAGCGATGACCGAAGCAGCGGCAACATTTCCCCCAGAAGGATCTTCAGCGCCGAACCTTGTATCAGTCTAATACTAAACCAACAAAACCAACCTACCTCGGTCCGATTATTCTCCAAGTCATCCAAGCGACTATGTGCTGCCACAGTAATCTTTGAGCTACCTAGAAATCCAATAATAAATATATATGTTACTCAAGTGTTTCGTACCGCGTTTGGGAAAGCCCGGTCCAGCCAACAGAAAAATCTTCTTTAAATCCTATGACATCGTTCAAATCTTATAGGAGATAACCTTCCCTCAGCACCTTTCCCATGAACCCCATTTACGACATTTGGGGCGAATCTGCGGAGCAAGTCGTTTGGGAGCTCCATGCAGCAAAAATGAAAAGAAACGATAATTCTGTTACAGAATTTCTGTGTATCAGCTACGAGATAACGGATTACGCTATGGAAACATCTATTGCTGTCCCTCTTTGTGTAGTATTGAGCAGATTGTCGCATTTTGCCTCAAGCTTTACTGTTTCGTATAATACTGTACATCCCAAACCACCAACTCAACATAAAACAATTCTTTTACGGGAAAATATACAGAAGCTTGTGTTCATTGCTGGAGAGATATCGTTTCAGCACTCTTGATGCACGACTAATATCGCCTATAGCATATTCTAAGAGATAACCGATATCATCAGGACCAAGATCATACACCTTCTATGCGAGCGTTTTCAACGATGCGACTGAACTGCTCGCAGTGTGCTTCTCCTCGTGAGCATCTGTATCTGTACGGAAATCCCAAGAACCTGAGTAATCAATGCCAAACGAACAAGAGGAGTAGAGACTCTACTGTAGAGTCTACTCGGTAGATATACAGTAATCAAATCGGAAACGCAAATCCTCGTCCAGCATGTGAGATGTATGACGATCAGCAAACGAATGAATCCTCGAGACCTTAGAACTTGAAAGTGACAAGTAGTGACGCGAGTACTAGAGCAGCTATCAGCTCCTGCACCTTCTCCTGAGGAGCACTACCGACACAACGACAATTATGATGCTTAGGCGCCAATAATGAAGCGAGCAGGAAGAGCAGTCGGGAGCTTCACTGCCTCCCAGTTCAGCACCCAGTTCCGCGAAAAACGAGTCTATCAATAAAGAGCATCCACAAGACCTGGCGTTGGCTGGAATGTTGGTGGCGAGCTTACCGTAAGCTAGCATTCGAAAACGATAACAACTGAAGATAGAGCAACAGTTCGTTTAAACTAACAACTGAAAGTAGTGCAACAGAAACGGGGACGTAAGTCAGAAACAGCATCGTACTTCGCTGAATCAGCTTTCATCAACCGATTTATATCAATCAAATCTTCACCCCTTAGGGATACTGCCTGCCCCGCGCGACGTTCAAGAACCTTGTTTGCCGTAACATCGAGAGAGCTCACATTTGCTTCCGAAATCCAACTGACATACTGTAAGTTGTACTGGCCGGTTATATAGATATGAGTCGGGCAAGACGTCGCGCAATCAAAATGGGACCACAGTATTGCGAGAATACAACATTTGAGTTAACCCAATGTAGGGGTTTACAGTTTGAAGTTCAGGGAATACCAAATGGTCAAGATCCAACCGTTGGAATCCAACGAGAAACGTCTCCCATCTAACTCTTTACAAACGTCACCTACACACCCAGCACCACGCTCCAGCATCTGATGCTGATTGATTCCAACATACATCAGATGGGTCAACGTGAAGTTGATAACCAACATTAATAGCCCAGCCAATAAAGTAACGAAATTCGCTGTATAACTTGGTACAACGCTAAAGTCCAGCAACTGATCGATGACGTAACCCAGTATACGTTGCCACAGTATATACTATATACTATATACTATATAGGATAAAACAGTTGTGCCAAATTGCCCAGGTACAGTATACTGTACCTGGGCAACTTGGCACAACTGATGAATTCCGCCAAGGTTCCTGGTTCGATTCCCACAGGCAGCATTTTTAAGAATCAGCAGTTCACGCCAGGTCAAATCGAGTCTGGGAGAACCGAGGACACCATCGGGGTCCCACTCATTCGCGACATCAACTAAGGTGTTAAAAAAGTAGACGGTTTGCAACGTCGGGCTGCGAAGTTCATCGTAGCACTTTTCTCTATACAAAACGAACGGGAGTGGCGAAAACACACGTAAAACTATCCGCCGAAAGTGCGAGTCAACAAATGCGAATATGGCTTTGATATTTTGTGGATCGACTGTACTCGTATAGATCTAAAATGAGTTTTTTTCTTAGGGCACTTTCCATTTTTGGCACACCGTGCAGCGTCCCAGCATTACTGACGAGGAATCTGACGGGAGCTCAACTTCGAGTGAGATTCAAAACGGCTAGCTATTCTCAATAGGATCGCCCACAGCACAATGCCGAGGCCCGAAATGCAACGCCGCTGTGAACTGCTCTGGACGACATGTCCTGCCATACATGCGCACGCGTGGGACGGTGACGAGCTCCGCCACTACGTGTGGTGCCAGCCCTAATCCCGCTGGGTTCTGTCAGGCTCATTCGAGGCACAGCGAACCACATCCCCACAGAACCCACGGACTGGAGAAACTTTCTTTATATCGAGACATATTCTCTCACAGACCCCTTAGTTTCGACCTCCCGCCACAGGGAAGCTGCAGACGGAAACAGCAGTTCGTCGAATTTACCCTTGTCGAGCTGTCCCGGTCTGGTCGAGACATTTTTCTCGTCATGAAATAATTCCACTGGAATTCAAGTTGTCATCGCAGATCGCGTATCGACGTGCTCGCCAGATCCCCAGGGGTAAGCAGTCGACCGCGAAGCTCCGACTCTGGAAATTTTCCAGTGGACAATATCCTCGTGCACGCGTATGAATTGCCTGCCCATGTTGGGCGGGCGTCGAAATCGATGGGCAGAAGAAATGGTTTCGGTACAGAAGCCCTGCCTGCGTTAATGCTACGATAATATCCCGGGTAGTTGTAGGCATCTTCTGACAACGCCGGTCAAACATGTCCAGATACCACTACGAGTCCCTCAACGCCGAATTCTCAACTCACACAAAACGCACAATGAGAGTATGTCGTATGGCAAGGCATGGCCTATCGCATGTCCAGCTGATGATCGCCAAAGTCGAAGAGCTTCATGAATTTGTCGATCTCCAGGACGCCATCTGTGAAGGATATGATCAGGCCAGCAGAGGACGGAGGGGCGGTACAGACACATCACCGTAGCGCGAACCGCTCATCCTTCACGAGATGCAAGGTGTAGAGCCCTAGTTCAAAAGCAATGCGAACGCTGACGCAGAAATTATGTCAAGCCATACCACACGCCTTGGTGCTGATATTCTGCGACCGAGCCTCGGTCCCTCCCGGAGACATCCAAAATCGCGAGCCTCAAATCTTCGAAATAACATAAGTGAACAATGCTGTAGTTGGTTATCCGCCCCGTCTATGTACACGCTGATGACGCGCTGCGATTACATCAAGAACGAGAAAGGGAGCCAACAAGCATGCCTCCATTGCCCACTTTTCTCGGTGTCACAGCAGAGCATGACCCTATCCACCTCCGAGTCGGTGAGTATCTGTGCAGGAGCCCAATCCAAAACCAGTACACGATTTTCAAAAGGACATCTACGTGAGCTAGCCGAGACGTCTTCAACAGAGCATGAATCAAGTCTGCAAATCTACTGTGTGTGCCATTTTGATATGCAAATGACCAAAATTGTGATATCTCGCTTAATACGAAGCTTTCATTTGTCAAAGTTGGTCTGCTTACGTATTTTGACGAAAGGAACTCATTGATATATCGATCAACCGTTTCATTGACCGTTTCGTCGTTGTAGAGAGCGCGGAGTGAATTTCGCGCGCGCCACGTGTACCATTTCGATATGCAACCGTGCCGTTATGGGGTTATACTAGACCGTTAACTACGCCAGAGACTTTGATACTTAGCCATACACTACTCCGGCTCCCCTGCTTTTGTCTGTATACTGTTTCACTACATTACTGTGTCAGGATAATTTCTTTACCTCATATTAGGGTGGTCCGTGCCGTGAGCAACAGAGTAGCTGATAGCTGTTCACATGTGTGGAACTGCGGGTTTAACGTTGTTCTGGGAAGCATGCCGAAGAATCGCAGAAGCTCCCGCGTCGCTAGCTAGGCCTATTGTTGGTAATATAGCTTTGAATGGGAGTCGTCCTCCAGGGCGCGCGCGTTAGAGGAGTCGTTTCGCAGGCGAAACGGTCAAATATGTATATTTGCATTGCGTGCTCGCAAAGTGCTTGTTGTTAACTTTCGTTCGGTATATGACTTGTGATGAAACATTCAAAACATGAATTGCAACTGCTCGGCAAAACTTTCTCCCCGGAATAACGCCGATTTCACGGCTTAAAGTGCCACTTATGAGTGCATGGCGCTATCATACCGGAAGATTTTCCTTGTTTTGGCGAGTTGAGCGACAGTTTGTATACCAACCGCAAGCTAATGACATGCGTTCTCGGGAACAATAATAAAGTTTGTTGTTTGAACCGTTTCGTCCACGAAACCGTCCACAAAACGCGCACGCCCGAACAGCGTTCGCCCCATCACGAGTGCAGAAGCTTGCGGTGGGCCAAATTGCGGGCTTGTTGACATTCGCAGGGACTTACCAAGTAGTACAAGAGCTGCGAGCATCGCCTCTGCCCATTAAGTGGTACGAGGCACAGCCTGTGCCGCACAGGCCGACGAAAGATCGCATAGTGGGGCAATTTTGTAGCGTGCAGCGCTACACGACCCGGATAGGAGCGGCAGAAGGCGCTGCCTAGTACTGTCCTGGGCGCAGAGACTCTCCCTAGTTTTTTCGGTCGCGTATTTCCGCATAACGGCACGGTTGCATATCGAAATGGTACACTTGGCGCGCGCGAAATTCACTTCGCGCTCTCTACAACGACGAAGCGGTCAATGAAACGGTTGATCGATATATCAATGAATTCCTCTCGTCAAAATACGTAAGCAGACCAACTTTGACATATGAAAGCTTCGTATTAAACGAGATATCCCAATTTTGGTCATTAGCATATCAAAATGGCACACACAGTAATTACAGTTCCTTGTGAAGGCTGCGAAGCGAAAGACCGCCATATCGATCCGTCAAAGGTACCGAACACGCACTTATAGCTCCCGGCTGAGCGCTAATGACCACCATAACGGGAAAACTCCTTTGCAACCTCTGCATTCTCAGCGAGCGCTCACCCCTCGAGTGTCCAGTTCCTCTCTGACGGTCCTCCACAATTCCAAACGCGAAAGAATCCCCTTGCGGGCTTTGTCGGACTGTCGTCGGAATGGCCAGGCCGTATCTGAGAGGCCACCAACGAACTCTTTCGGGAAGGCATGTCAAGTAAAAGGATGGGGAATCTTTTGAACGAGACAGAGGTTCGAACTCACCGTGAGGGAATTTCTCACGCAGCAGAGTACCCACAATTGAGAGGATCTCTGAATCTGTCCGCTCGACACCTGAGGACGTTGCTCTCCAAGATCTTGCTATCCGACGGAGCTCTCTCTGTCTCGCACGCAGGCCATTGCGTTCCAAATACGGAGGGCTGGGCGCAAAAAAAAGCGATTCCCCGGTCGGGTGGCTCGGCTTCTATACCACACGACGTGTGGACACGTAGCAATAAGATAACGGGCTTTGAATTCTGCTGGGCTCAGCAGAATTCTGCTGGGCCCTCTCGCCTTCAGGGCTCGGAGTCCGAAACCAACCAGGTAGTCCGGGCCTCGGAATACTTCGGTGGACTCAGTTAAATACACGCTTTTCACACCGTCTACCTATGCGTGGAGAGTCATCACGGCGCCTAGCAGAATGTGACGCTGGAGATCCATCGACTGAACTGTCAGCGCGGAACATCGGAGATATTGCCCTTATCTTGGCCTGGGACCTGACCAAACCCTAGGACCGCCGCAGCACAGTAAAGCACCACGCCTCAGCACCGCCCATATGCCGCGGAGCCTACTTCAGTCTAGGCGAAGCTGCTGCGACAGGCAGCTGTGGTCGAGCAGTCTCCTTCGCTTCTGCTATGCCAGCGGTATCGGTGGGTACCCAGTGATGTGCCTGAAGCCCGCCTCTCTAATAGAAACACAGAGGCCAGGGGTGCGCCTGCCTCCGAATGAGCGTTGCGTTTATCAACTGCGCCTTTCCTAAAGACGATACTAACTTCTATCGGAGTCGAGTCGACCTACTTTCCGTCCGGGCATAGCCCCACAGTAGGGCTCGTTAGCAAGAGCTGCCTCCAAGACTTGCCCACAGTACGAGCATGCATAATCGAATCTGCATTCCTCATTCATCTCCCACAGCTTCAGCTCCTGGACTCACCTCTTCTCCCATTCAGTTGCGTAAGCCTCCAGTAAGGACTCTACCTCAACAGCGTACTCCCGCGTATCAGCATGCGTAGACTGAGATTCCGACCTTTTCCGCTCACAGTAAAGGTTAGCTCACCCTCTCTTGTCTCAGAGCGTCGACTATGTCGCATAACACTTCGTTCTTCATGCGGGCCTAAGAGATACCAATACACCGCGCTCACTCAAGGACAGCCCACGAGCTTCTCTGAGCACTGTGCCCCCTTAGCAAATCCCTCCGCTTGGCAACCTCGAACGGGATGTCGTCTAGCGGGACCTGGAGCCCGGAGAGAGGATGCGCTGCACGCTGGCCCAGCTCCTCTAACCTGTATACTGCGAGGTAGCGGTCTTGCAAGGAGCTGCCAACATTCTTGGGAGTAGGTACTAGCATGCTTCGACAGGAATGAGACCATCTCTAGTCAGGCGGAGCGATGCAGGTTGAGTGAATTTTTTGCAAACCTCACCTGCATGGTCAGCAGCTTCACAGGCCTTCACACCTTCATCCCGGACACTTCTCAAAGCAGCAATTCTCTGAAGCGGGAGTGACAACATGAAGAAGCGCAGTTATGTCGATACCAACCTCAGCGACATCGCCCAGCTGTTGTCGGTGGTCCACCAGCATGTGCTCCTTCACTCGTCGCGTGGACTGGAGGAGCTCTGAGAGTGGCACTGGTTCAACTAACCTCCGGAGCAGGAACGGTTGACAGGGAGATAGGAAGGGTGCTCCCCATCAAAGAGGCGTTGCTGCGCAAGGAGCCTCGCAGGCAATGCTGTCTTCTCTGCATGCAGAAAAGTAGAAATGAAGAAGTTTTCAATGGCCGCCATGCTATGGCGAACCATTTAAGGATATCGTTTGGATTCCACTACGATGAAACCCGACTATCACTACTGATGACCTATCAGTGATAGTAAAGACTGGGAAATTTCCGGCTTCGTCTGGCCAACGAAGTTCTACCGAGCAGCTCCAGGCACTACCACCCGAGAGGCGCAAGAGGCGCAAGATCGCTCAAGATGGCTGCATGGCTCAAGCAGCCTACCCATGGCCTGCTCGAAGTCTTCCCGAAGATCTCGAGCTGCTGCGTCGGCTAGCTGACCTAACTCCTCTAGTTTGGCCTGAAAAAGACGAAGCCAATGATAGTACGTGAGAGTTGAGTAACGAACGGTGGTCAGAAACAAGAACCCTGGCCGATTCGAAGCCGTGCGACCCGTTTTCGAAAAGAGCTGCAGCTCGTCTGCTTAACGCCTGACATCTGTCCTCAATATCTCCTCTTCCAGAGCAGCAGCCTTGCCGCTCTCCAGCTCCCTCAGGGACCCCCCCATCATCCTCAGCTTGGCCTCGCAAACCTCAGTAATCGCCCGCGAACGTGATGATGCTGCTCTCGGAGAGCCCATCAAAGAATAGCTGTATCTGTTGCCACGACCTCTATCGCGACACTAGCGAGCACAGCGCTCATCCACCGGCTGATCTAACCTCAGGCGAGCGCCAGTATCCGACGAACCGAGAAGAAACTCTCCACAAAAGGCGGCAGTTCAGGTTGAACTCGGGTGATAATCACGCGGGGATTGTCAGTCACTGGTATGCTATCGAGGTTTGCTGTCGATACGATTAGTACAGCTAGAAGAGGTATTAGCGTATCAAAAAATTAATCGCGTCAAAAAATTAACAACACGTCCGAGCTCTTACCCCCCTTTCCGATCCGCTTCGCATCGACTACAGAGAGGCGCTTGCGTCGTCTCACACCACAATGATAGGGGAAGGCCGTGTGCCGAACAAAATGGCGGCGAGGTGCTAATGCGAGATGACACTGGAGGCCGCGACGACGGTAGTGAGGTGGTCCTGGAAAAACCCCACCGTTCACCACCGGTAAGTATCCGAAAGTGTCGGACCCACCCCTTTGCGTCTTCTGCTATGCCGCCCTTGATACTCTCTCTAGCGCTACTGCCTCTGAAGGCGTTCGAATCTTCTGGCCTGGCAGCCAAGGAGGGGGCTGCTGGTCGAAGTGTGTCGCTCTGGGAGCGGGGGTCCGGAGGTGCCTGAGAGAGTTGCTTCAAACTACTCAGGTCACCACGGTGGTGACACCACCTCGTTGACAATCCCGTCGGCAGAAGCAGCCGAGCGACTAGCAGAAAGATTTCCGACAGGACTTGTGCGTCCGATCTGATTAAGTTCTGTCGATATCGACAGTCCTCTCGCTGATGGCCGAGAGACGACGCCACTTCAGATTGTGCAAGGTGAGTGCTGGCGAGTCCATACCCACCATACCTGTTCAGCATCGCTCCGCTCGTCACTCGCTCTTTTTTCGAACACCCTCTGGGCCAGTTCACGCTCGCGTTGCCTCGACGCCTCCAGTGCCGTCTCGAGTCGAGCTGCTCTGTCCGACAGAGACTGCAATTCCTGATAATTCCATGCACAGCTCTGCATCGCTCCGTCACTCCCGACTTTCGATGCCTCATCCACGAGCAGCCGCTGCTCCTCCTCCCTAGCCCTCAGCTTCTCATCCAGGACTCCCCGCGATTGCCTCCTTGACCATGGTCGCGATGGTTTGGGGATCGATCCCGGCACCTCCGCCAGGCTGTCCGGCCCCATGCGTCACGCTCTGATCAACCTTGGACGCTTCTTCTCGCCCAAGTCCATTCAATACAACTGGAGCGCTCTCGCCTGATGAACCATGCGTTGGACCATTCCTGATCAGTATTGCCAACTCACCTTGCCCTTCGCTCGACAGCCCACTCACGGGGGCAATCTGCGGTCTCGCAGACCTTACACTACAGCCTACGCCGCTAAGAGACTCGCAGTGGCACTCACATTTCTACAGCTGCTGCATCATTCTGGTCGGTAGTCACGCGATCTCGGAGAAAACTCTGTGCTCTCTCAAGGGCCTCGTCGACCATCTTAGGCACGGCCCCAGCAAGGGAGGTGAGTGGACTCTCCTACAAAGCGACGAATAATACGTCGTGGTCAGTCAAGGACGGTTACGTCTGCTGGATCAGCTGATGGAGCAGGCAGGCTGACCTTCCACGGGGCCTCTTCCGTACTCCCCCGACGTCAAAGCTCTGAGGGGAGACTCCCTCTGAGAAACCGCACTCGGAAAGACGACGAGGCGAAGTGTTCTATCTCGCTCGAAGGACGGAAGCCATCGAGCTGGCCCTAGCTGATCGTTTATCCAGATCCGCTCGTCAATCTAGTTTTTGTTCAGTTACCCCTACAGAAGGCCTACCACTGCATTGCTGTTGGTGTCGCGCTGGTGAGCGCTCGGTTCGGCCGTCGCCTCCCTGATCACGGGAGACCGTCAAGTGATGCAAGACTTTTTGGCTGCCCACTTCCTCATGAAAGTGCCCGAGTCAACAACACTACGATCACCGTCTTGAGGTCGATAGGCCGAAATGGGAGGGGACCAGCCAGCACCTACGGATTTTTTCACCCAGGCTTAATCGTTCAAGGACATACCCGGTGCATCTAGGTCCCAACGATACGCAGAGGAGCTACTCGTGTTACCGATGGTGGTGAAGGGCTCTGGGTCCATGTGGAACTGAAAACTTTGATGGCTTAAATCAGGCAGCATGTTGCTTCTCCGTTGTTGCTCATAGTCAACGCAAGGCGAGAAGGAGTATAAAGTCTTCTATCTGGATCTATTCGGGGGGCGGGAGTATTAGCAATGCACGCATGCACAAGATGATCGGCGCGCAATGAGTAACACAGCATGATGCCGCCGGCATCCCGTGATACGGATGCACTCCCAACGGCGTCGCGGCGATGATGCACACTGTAGGGACACATTGCAGCGTTGTCCCTCGTCTCCTACAAGGAGACTTCTAAGCTGTGCTCTCATGAGCTAGCAACAAGATAGCAGAGTGCATTCAGAACTAGTATTAAGACAGTAGAGAGCGTTCGAAACCTATCTTGTCATGCGACTTGACGTAGCGCTGCCAACACCTTAAGTGACATTCAACACCGGCTAGGACCATCGAAGGTGGGCAACTCGTCGCGATTAAAGCATTCTCCCCTTGTAACAGACATGAACTGCAAGACTGATCTGTTATCAATTGATAAAAGCTTAGATATAAACTCAGATGCTCATAACTCGTCGAAGCTCTCGCTCCAGGGACTCCGGGATGTTCTTGAAGAAGACACCCCCATTTCTGTCCCAATGCATCTGGAAACGCCGAAAGATAACGAATACGATTTAGGGCAGCACGAGGACGGACGCACCTCGAGACCGGTAGCCGCATCGACAAGGATTCCCTCAACATGTCGTTCCCCGTTTATGACACCATAACAATGGCCTCGCTGTGATACGACTTGATAATAGGGTGCCTGGCAAGACACTCGAGCTTATTGTCGTTGAAAAATTCATGAACTTAAGGTCACTCAACTGAGTGCTGAAAAGTGTATAAAGATGGCGTCTAATAGAACAGAGGATCATCTGCTGCAGATCGAATGCCTTTCAGAAGGCACAGCGCGGGCATTTTTCCTCCGTCGCGTGACGAAATTAGGCAGTCTATGAGCAACATCCGCATCACGGCTGATGCGGGGTTGTTCAGCCCTCGTTGCCGTCAGTCAGTCTTCTCGCAGTCAGTTGGAGCGCAGTTCACGCCTACCGTATTCCTCAATATTCCGACGAAGTCCACTCCTCCACCTGAGTTGATCGCTTCTCCAATATCCCGAGTAAGGCCATCAGGGAGGCGACCGTATGTGCGCACTCCCTTGCCGTCGGAATGGATCACTATCCAACTACACACGACGTGACTGATGGTGTGGCCCGGCCACAGAGCACCGTAAGGGCATTCAAATGACACGAAATTTCTTCTCGACACTGAGTTGAGTTGGTCCAATACCGAGTTGGAGTTCACTGAACTCCAGTTCAGCTTAGAGAATTCCTACTGTAGACAGATTCGAGCTTTTTCTGATCTGCGGGTATCCGACGGCCGCTTTACTAAAGCAACCCTCACAAGTTCTCTACAGCTGACCAAGGCGACTCACCATTCGAACTCTGCACTCCCCAAAGAAAATCCACGTACGCGAGGACACTCTGCGATAACTTGCTGAAGTGACTGATAGTACGCTGAAGAGACGCAGACCGAACCATGGTTGTTCCACCACCTACCCCGCTCAAGAAACAAATATCAGGATAACTGGTCTATCCCGAAGTTATCCAACTCCAGCATGCATTTACGACGCAATGGCGTATCCCAACGTATTCATGCTATATCAGTGTGAACTCCGAAAACAAACGAAGCGTCGATAAGTCCCGGAGCTTTCTTGTTATTCCAACTCTTTCGATTTGCTGAAACGATTGTAGTGCTGACATACTTAGTAACGTAACGTCTACACTCTCATCGCGTCTATATACTCTCATCCCAATAAATTTGGGTTTACTAAGGCGAGAGTCGTGTCACCAATTCTTCTCTACTCCGGCCTTGAGAACTGGCTGTCAGCCAGAGTCGGACTCGGACTGGAGTAGTCGAACCATTGAGAATCCATCCAGTGGCCCAGTTGTCCGGGCCATCCAAGGTCGCCCGAGCTTCGTCCGTCCATATGACAGTAGAGAAGTCCCGTTTGAGATTAGCGCGGGCCCAGTCCAGACGATCCTTCTTGTGCTTCTGAGTGAGGGAGGGCCGAGGGCGAGGCTTCACCACCTTCCCAATCTCCTCGAGGACCTTGTTGCGGGTTGTCTTGCCCTTCGGGGTGACACCCGCCTCGTCGAAAATCCGCTTACTACTGGCCAGAGGGTTCTGGGCCAATGCGCGCTTCAGCCGCGTCTTCTCCTTGGAGGTTACTGACGTCTTATAGGCTCCTTTCGGTCGCTTGTACTCCTTCTCTGGTTGGCTCACGTATTCTTTGACTGTACGCGTGTCTCTGCCAAGTTTCTTGGCAATTTCCCCCACCGATACTCCCTGGCTGAGTTGTTTGACGATCGAGGCTCGTTCAGAAGTGGTGAGGAGCTTGCCGCGACCCATAGTAACGAGATTAAGGGTTGTTGCTTATCAAAAACGAACGCTGAATATGGGTCTCAAAATCTTCGCTCGCCCTTCTCGTGAAACGGCTGACAGTTTCTTAGTAAAAATATCACCAATCGATTGCCCTTCTTTTTTAGCTATAGTGACTAGTTCTCCGTCGTGAAATGTTCGTTTATATCCGAGTTACAACACCTTAGTCGACTTGCATATCAAACCCGAACGCACTGTATATTATGAAATTGCTTCAACTTGCCCTACCCCGTGCCCTTGCCCCGCGTTGGGATAATAGTCGTAGGTTGATATAATTTTTCAATGCTGAATATCGAGAACTTATTATTATCACGAAGGCCACTTCGGGGAACAGCAGTCACTGCTGTTCCCCGAAGTGGCCTGCTACTGCTGAGCAGTGGCAGGTCGACTAGGATGGCGAAGTGTTACCAGAATTGGAATCTACCCGGCCACAGTCGAGCCAGACGGAGCCACTGCTGGTCACCATCGCCCACATTCCATTATGGGGAGCATATTCCAGATACTCGATGGTCTCGCCATTCATGATCGCCTTGCGGACACAACGGAGAAGCTGCGCCTGACAAGTTGATGCACTCACGGCGCGCAGCACTACCACCATCAGCGCAATGCAAAATGACACCCTACAGAGCGATCGAGGGAGCAGTGGTTCGATGAGGGGTCGTTGCTACAACTACGTTGAGGGGTACCGCGATAAGGTATGGAACGAATCGGATCATACTGTATGATTCGTACAAGAGTCTTGTAACAAGACGTCATTCGATGAAAATCTCATCGATCGAGATGGACGCCGTTGAGCAAGTCATGCACCAGACCAGCTTTTCAGGGTTAAACACGTTTTCGCTCAACAGCTCAGCGATAGATGATTCTCACCGCGCTCTCGGGCGGCCCGGGTCGATCACTCAGCATACATCGCTGTGACCGGGCTGTTGCATTACACGCTCTCCTCTCATCTTCGATAACAAGAAGCCACGAGCTGCTCGGTGGGAACAGAATGCAGAACTGAGCACAGTGGAGAATCACCCTTGCGTGGTGAATACACACTCGCTCACTCTCAGCCTGCTCCGGCAGCGTGTATCCCTTTCTCCGTCAGTCGCTCGGGAGAGTTCTGATGCCATGTATAATGATTCTGAATAGAGGTCAAAATTACGACGTCCGGCGTTCTCTCGAACTGCGCTGCGCTGCACTGCAGCGGCTGCAGCTGAGAAGACATAATCGCGAGCGGGCCGCGCTCTGATCCTGAGGATCAGAGCCGTTA